>JAIRCJ010000247.1:0-105678 GCA_020883675.1 Bruguiera gymnorhiza
GAGACGTGAGACCAGAACGTGCAACCGGCGTGACTGACAGAAGCGTGGGGCAGGCCGTGGACGTGAACCGGCAGACCAGAACCTTGAGTGCAAGCTTGTGAAACATTCTTGAGTACGAGTGGAAAGCAGGAGCTGTGTGAGGACTAACCTAGCAGAGGTAATTTGGCGAAGCATCGGGAAAACTCAACGGTTATTTCTAGATTTCTTCATAGAGAGGTTAGAGAGCGTTGCCGGTTGTGAATTCTTTCTAAGCGGCAGTGGAGCAGCCTTTCAATTCAACAGAGGCAAGACAAGCTAGACGAAGGGTAGACACAGTAAGTGACACTCTTTGTATTGTACTTGCTTAGTAATTGCAATAGTGAAAGGAGCAGAAGATTAAGACATCCATTGTAACTGCAATTCTCAAGTATAGTGGATAGTCTCGGTAAGGGAGAGTCCCTACCACCGTGGATGTACGTCACGTTGACGGAACCACGTAAATCTCGTGTGTCCTTAATTTGCTTTACGTTCTGTGTTTTGAATTGAGTTGTGAACGCAGCTAAAGTATCAGCCAACCCATAACCTAACGAAGACCTAAACAAGAACATCCGAATTGTCTATTAGGCAAGGTGTCTGAAAGGTGACTTTGGGGACTATTGTGATTAGTAGGTAGCAATAGATCTACCTTAGTCAAATCTGAGAAAGAGTTCGCTTTTAAGAAGAGATTGAAGTTGTTCACTTTCCTGCGAATTGCGAATTGTGGTGATACTGATTCACCCCCCCTCTCAGTATCACAAACTAGTAGATCCTAGGGTGAAGTTGGGAACTTCAATTGGTATTAGAGCACAGGTTCACCAGGATAAAGCTTAACAGCTTGGTGTACTAGTTTGAAGAGCTCCAGAAGTTTTAACTTGTTTAGCATACTGAGAAATGGACGCCGGTACCAACACCAGCACTACTTACAGCAAGAAGGTTCCAATCTTCAACGGAACCAACTACCATATGTGGAGAGCGAGAATGCAGGTGGTATTTGCAACCATGGGCATGAACGTGGTGAAATCTGTACAGGAGGGTTTTGAGCCTCCAGAAGAAGGTAAAGATCCAACCCCAGAGGAATTAAGACAGTTTGAGATAAATGGGAAGGCCTCAAATGTCATCATTTCAGCATTGACAGATGCTGAATATGCTAAAGTTATGGACTGCAAATCTGCCAAGGAGATATGGGACAGATTGCAGAAAGTCTATGAAGGTGATGGCAGAATGAAGGAGGCCAAGCTTCAAGTTTTCAAGGAGAGATATGAATCTCTCAGAATGCAGAAAAATGAGACAGTCCAAGAGTTCTTCACCAGGGTTATTGATGCTGTAAACGATCTTAGAAGTCATGGGAAGAACAAGAAGGACTCATCTATTGTGAAGAAAATTCTGAGAATTCTGCCTGAGAGGTTTGCCTCAAAGGTGGCAGCCATAGAGGAGAGTAGAGATCTCAATTCCATGTCTCTGCATGATCTCCAATGCAATCTCATTGCATATGAGATGAGAATAAAGTCAACTGAGAGCTCCTCAACGTCAAAGGTATCAAAGGAGGCAGCTTTCAAAGCTATGAAACACTTGAAGATAAAAGAAGAGGAAGAATCATCCAGCGAGAATGATGATGATGATGAGGAAGAAAGTGAAGGTGAAGTGTTGGCATACTTCACAAGGAAATTCAAAAGGGGGTCTAAGAAGGGAAAAGGACAGTTGTCCTTGAGATGTTATCGTTGTGGACAGACTGGACACTTTGCTTCTCAGTGCAAAGTGAAACTTGATGATGAAGATGAGGATGGTGATGATGAGCAGAATTCAAAATGGAGAAGACCATCATTCAAGTCAAGGAAGTCCAGCAAGAAGACTGCTAGCCCACAGAAGAAGAAGAGAGGCTCATTCAAGAGTTATGTGAGCCAGACAAAAGAAGCCGATGAGGAGGAAGATGTAGACTCATCAGATGAGCATGCCTTTATGGCATCAACTCAAGGTGGTAGTTCAACCTCTGAAGAGGAAGAGGAGGTTGATGAAGAAGAACCAGATTTTGAAGCTGAGTTGGAAGCAGCTTCAAAGGAGATAATCAGAAGGGGCAGAACCATAAGAAGGTTAGAGGCCCACATAAAACAAGTTGAAGCAAAGTCTGAGGAAGCTGAAAGTCAAAAGGATGAAATAAGGGCTGAACATATTGACTTGAAGAGAAGATTTGAAGAACATATCAAAATATGTGAAGACCTTACTATGGAGCTTGGCTCAAGGACTTCAACAATTGAAGAAATGGAGATAGAGTTGCTGAGACTTCAGCAACAACTCAAAAGGAGTGAAGAGAACGTGCAGAAGCTTGAAATGATAGGAGAAACAAGTTCTGCAAGAGAAAAGAAGAATGAAGAGAAAGTGCAGCAATCTGAGGCTGCATTGCCTAAAGATAATAAGAATGTGCCACAGAAGTTGAAAGAGAAGGTTGTGACTCAGGAGAAGATAGCTGAGAATAAAGAGGATTTGAAGAAGCAACCTAGGGTGGCAAACAAAAATGAAGAAAAGAAGATCAGCCAGCAAAGGGCTATGGCTGAACAGAAGAAGGAGAAAAAGGTAGCTGAAATGAAAGCCACACAAGCAAAGAAGCCAGCCACGTTGCCTACACAGCAAGTAATGAACAAAAGAAAACAAGCTGTGATTAGACCCAAGAAGAGGCAGTTTCAAGGTCACTGTCTTTATTGTGGAGTTTGGGGTCATAAGGCAAGTAACTGCTGGTGGAGAAGGCCAGTATATGTCTCCAACTTAAGAAGATATGATGCTGTATACAGGGGGAGACAATACAAAATTCAGAGGAGAACACCTGTCGTGAGTTCTTGCACATACTGTAAAAAGCAAGGACACACTGACAAGGATTGTTGGTGGAAGCCCAAACCAGTGGTTTCAAAGAACAAGTTTGCTATATTGGGAGACTTGGAACAGTGTGAAAGGTGTGGGCAGGATGACCATAATGCCAAGAGATGCATGACACTTCTCCCTGAGCAAGAGAAGGCACTCAATGGCATAGTGAAAACAAGCGGTGTAGTCAAAGCTGAGAAAAAGGAGAAAGCTATCTTCCAGCCAATTCAAAAGAAGGAATATAAAGCTAAAAGGGAGGTGGCTAATATAGCTGAAATTGCACTCAAAGCTGACTACAAGGATAAGCAGTGGATCCTTGACAGTGGATGCACTTCACACATGACGGGAGACAAGAGTAAATTGTCAAAGCTAAACAAGTCAAGAGAAGGTAGAGTCAAGTTTGGCAATGATGATTCACTCAACATCAGTGGTCAAGGGTCAGTAAATATTGGAAAAGGAAAGCTGAAAGATGTTCTGCATGTTGAAGGACTCAGATATAATCTAGCATCTGTCAGCCAACTATGCAATGAAGACCATAAAGTGATATTCACAAAAACAGGTTGCCAAGTAAAGAGTAAAGAAGGCAATACTGTTGTAGCTGGGAAAAGAACAGCTGGAAATTTATATGTAATTGATGAGGACAAGACAAACAGCTGTTTACTTACAAAAGAAGAAGAAAATCAACTCTGGCATCGGAGGCTGGGACACTTAACACAGAAGAACATGAGGAAACTGACCACTACTCATGCAATCAGAGACATTCCAGACCTTAAGAGAGAGAGGGAGTATGTCTGCTCAGCATGCACTAAAGGAAAACAGGTCAGAAAGCAGTATAAGACCAAAGAGGTCAGTTCTGAAGCAGTGCTTGACATTGTGCATACTGATTTGTGTGGGCCGATGAGAACAAAAGGGTTGAATGGTGAGAGGTACTTCATCTTGTTTGTTGATGATTATTCTAGAAGGACTTGCATCATGCACCTCACACATAAGTCAGAAGTTTTGAAATGCTTCAAGAGATACAGAAGATTGGCTGAAAATGAGAGTGGAAAGAAGATCAAAGTATTGAGGTCAGATCAAGGCACTGAATTCACAAATAGAGCTTTTGAAGATTACCTTGAGAAGCATGGAATTCACCATCAGATGGCAGCAGCAAGAACTCCTCAACAGAACGGAGTGGTAGAGAGGAAAAATAGAGCTGTGGTTGAAATGGCAAGAACTCTACTGCTGGAATCCAAGCTTCACACAAGATTTTGGACAGAAGCAACATTTACAGCCGTGCACCTATTGAACAGAGTTTCACTAAGGCCTAATACTGATAAGACTCCATATGAGCTATGGAGTGGGAAGAAGACAACAGCCAAGTATCTTAGAATCTTTGGCAGCCCATGTTTTGTGAAGAACAAGGAGCAAAACTTGGGAAAATTCCATGCTAGGTCAGATGAAGGCATCTTTGTGGGATACTCAGCAAAGACAAAAGGTTACAGAGTTTTTCTGCATAAACTGGGAAAAGTGGTCACTTCCAGTGATGTGAGAATAGATGAAAACTGGAAAACAACGCATAATGGAGAAGCTGAGGATAGTGAAGAAGATGACTTCAAGATAGATGAAGAATCTGACCAACATGAAGAAGTGGGAAAAGAAGTAAGTTCAAACTCAGAGAAGAGTGAGTCTGAAGATGAAGAAGGAGATCCTCTTGCAACTAAGATTGTGCAAGAAAGAAAGACAAAGAAAATGTGGACCAGTGCTCATCAAGAAAATCAGATCATAGGTGACCCATCGGCAGGAGTTACAACAAGAAGAAGAATTGTGGGAGCTACTACTTTACTCTCACAAGTTAAACCTAAATCTGTTGAAGAGGCTACACAAGATCTAACTAAATCTCTGTCCACAGATCTATTTGAAAAGCACAGAATGAGTCTCTCTGTGCAAATGCCTCCTCAAGCCTGAAAATCAGGTGAATCCTCCATCTCTACTTTGCGAGTTTTTCAGATTTGTAATTAGTTGGCAAAGGGGGAGAGAAATAACAGTGCAGGGGGAGCTGTTAAGGAAGGGGGAGTGCATATTTAGGGGGAGTTGTAATCCATCTGCTTCTGGATTGTTACTCCAAGAAGATTATGAAAACTGCTGCATAATGGCTTTTGTTATGAATGTTGCCAACAATTACAAAGGGGGAGATTGTTGTTCCCACAGCCTTGTATGGGTTGTAATTGTTGTCAACTAGGGTTAAGTGTGCAAGAGAGTAAAGTCATATGGAAGAGCAGTAAAGTCACATGGAAGGGCAAGAAAGTAAATCTGCCGCGTAAGGGCAAGAACGTAAATCTGCCATGTAAGCCCTATTAGGGTTTTATGGAAGAGAGTATATAAAGGCCTTGGAAGACAAAACTAGGGAAGAGGGCCAACACAATTGAATAAACAGCAACCCTACAGCAACCGGCCAAAAGGAAGAGAGAGCAGAACGGCAAGAGATCAGAAACAACACCACCAGGAGAGCAAACCAGAAGCGTCACCACCGGGAGAGCAAACCAGAACGTGCAACCTCCTGCAAGCAAACCAGAAACACGTCCTGCAAGCAAACCAGAAACACGTCCTGCAAGCAAACCAGAAACACATCCTGCAGGCAAACCAGAAACGCCTCCTGCAAGCAAACCAGAAACACATCCTGCAACCAAACCAGAAACGCACAACCAGCAAGAGGAGAAATAAGAAACAGACCACCCGGAAGAGAAGACAGCAGACCTGGTATCCGTGAGACCACCCGGAGGAGAAGACAGCAGACTAGAAGCGTGAGGCAGGGCAAGAGACGTGAACCAGAAAAACCAGTAGTGTAAGGCAGGCCAAGAGACGTGAAACAGCAGACCAGGAGCGTGAGACCAGAACGTGCAACGGCGTGACTGATCAGAAGCGTGGGGCAGGCCGTGAGACGTGAAACGGCAGACCAGAAGCTTGAGTGCAAGCTGTGAAACCTTGAGACGGTGAAAGCAGGAGCTGTGTGAGACAACCTAGAGAAGGAATTTGGCGAAGCATCGGAAAGAACTCAACGTATTTCTAGATTTCTTTAAGAGAGGTTAGAGAGCGTTGCGGTGAACTTCTAAGCGGCAGTGGAGCAGCCTTTCAATTCAACAGAGGCAAGACAAGCTAGACGAAGGGTAGACACAGTAAGTGACACTCTTTGTATTGTACTTGCTTAGTAATTGCAATAGTGAAAGGAGCAGAAGATTAAGACATCCATTGTAACTGCAATTCTCAAGTATAGTGGATAGTCTCGGTAAGGGAGAGTCCCTACCACCGTGGATGTACGTCACGTTGACGGAACCACGTAAATCTCGTGTGTCCTTAATTTGCTTTACGTTCTGTGTTTTGAATTGAGTTGTGAACGCAGCTAAAGTATCAGCCAACCCATAACCTAACGAAGACCTAAACAAGAACATCCGAATTGTCTATTAGGCAAGGTGTCTGAAAGGTGACTTTGGGGACTATTGTGATTAGTAGGTAGCAATAGATCTACCTTAGTCGAATCTGAGAAAGAGTTCGCTTTTAAGAAGAGATTGAAGTTGTTCACTTTCCTGCGAATTGCGAATTGTGGTGATACTGATTCACCCCCCCTCTCAGTATCACAAACTAGTAGATCCTAGGGTGAAGTTGGGAACTTCAAAAATATATATAGGAAATGGTAGTTATAACCAAAGTCTCCCTGTTTAAAAAAAATTGAACGGATTCCTATTTCTAAGGGAGTATAGGTGTGCTTGTTGCCTTGAATATGATGCCTATGGTGGGCACACAAACTATTTTCAACATCATTGAGTGTGAATGCATTATTGCAACAAAAGGTGGAGTCTTGTTAGGAAGAAATAAAGAGACAACCTCATTATTCAGTAATTGTACAACAAATACTTGAAAGAAATACTAGTTATGGTCAAAGATTGCTTGTTTAATGAAATTCAATGGATTCCTACTTCCAAGATAGTCTAGATGTGGATGTTGCCTTGAATGTAGTGCCTGTTGTGGGAAACAAGCAATTTTCAAGGTCATTAAGTGTGAATGGGTAATTACAACAAAAAGTGGAGCATTGTTAGGAAGAAATCAAGAGACGATCTCATTAGTCTGTAATTAAGTAGAAAATACTTATAAGAAATTCTAATCATCACAAAAAACTCCTTGTTTAATGAAATTCAACGAATTCCTAATTCCAAGGGAGTATAGATGTGCATGTTACCATGAATATAGTGTTTGTAGTGGGAGCACAACCTATTTTCAAGATCATTAAGTGTGAATGGGTAATTACAACAACAAGTGGAGCATTGTTAGGAACAAATCAACAGACAGTCTCATTAGTCTGTAATTAAGCAAAAAATACTTGTAACAAATGGAAGTTATAACCAAAGTCTACTTGTATAATGAAATTGAATGGATTCATATTTCTAGGGGAGTATAAATGTGGTTGTTGCCTTGAATATAGTGCCTATTGTGGGCACACAAGCTATTTTCAACATCATTAAGTGTGAATGTGTTATTACAACAAAAAGTAGAGCATTGTTAGGAAGAAATACTAGTCCTCATCAAAGACTCCTTGTTGAATGAAATTCAACTAATTCCTAGTTCCAAGGGAGTATAGATGTTCTTGTTGCCATGAATATTATGCCCTTTATAGGCACACAATCTATTTTCAAGATCATTAAGTGTGAATGGGTAATTACAACAAAAGTGGAGCATTGTTAGGAAAAAATCAAAAGACAATCTCATTAGTCTTAAATTAAGTAGAAAATACTTGTAAGAAATTATAGTCATCACCAAAGACTCCTTGTTTAATGAAATTCAATAGATTCTTAGTTCCATGGGAGTATAGATGTGGTTATTGCCTTGAATATAGTGCCTATTGCAGGCATACAAGCTATTTTCAAGATCATTAAGAGTGAATGAGTTACTACAACAAAAGGGGGAGCCTTGTTAGGAAGAAATGAAGAGACCATCTCATTATTCAATAATTATACTGAAAATACTTGTAAGAAATGCTAGTCATCATCAAACATCAAAGACTCTTTGTTGAATGAAATTCAACTGATTCTTAGTTCCAAGGGAGTATAGATGTTCTTATTGTGATGGATATAGTGCTTGTTGTGGATGCACAAGCTATTTTCAATATCATTAAGTGTGAATGGGTAATTATAACAAAAAGTGAAGCATTGTTAGGAAGAAATCAAGAGACAATCTCATTAGTTTGTAATTAAGTAGAAAATACCTGTAAGAAATGCTAGACATCACCAAAGACTCCTTATTTAACGAAATTCAACAGATTCCTAATTTCAAGGGAGTGTAGATGTGCTTGTTGCCATGAATATTGTGCCCTTTATGGAAACAAAATCTATTTTCAAGATCATTAAGTGTCAATGGGTAATTATAACAAAAAGTGGAGTCTTATTAGGAAGAAATGAGAAGACAACCTTATTATTCAGAAATTATACCCCAAATACTTGAAAGGAATACTAGTCATCGTCAAAGACTCATTGTTTAATGAAATTCAATGAATTCCTTATTCCAAGGGAGTATAGATGTGCATATTGCCATGAATAAAATGCCTGATGTGGGCACACAAGCTATTTTCAAGACCATTAAGTGTGAATGAGTAATTAAAAAAAAAAATGGAGCATTGTTAGGAAGAAATCAAGTAATGGACTAAATTGTATAAAATTTACTTTAGTAGATGAATATTATAAATAGGAATCCCAAGATTTAATGGTGTGCCAAGCATATTGCTCTTATTAGAGTCCATTGCATTTGCTTTTTCTTAAGTAATATGGTTGTAGAATAAAATTATACAAATCTTTTCAAATTGCAGTATGGAAAAAAGAGATAATTAAAAAAATTACAAATTTTAAATTCAACTGATTATTAACAATGTCTTTATTCCTATAGGACTTCAAAATTCTAAAAATTAAAACAGTGCAATATTTTGATTTTTAAATTTATTGTTAATGTCATTGCATTTGAATGGTGAGAAAAACATAATATTTGAATATGTTAATTAAACAAAAATACAAGTAATGGACTCAATTATATAAAATACACTTTAGTTGATGAATATTATAAATAGCCATCCCAGACTTCAATGTTGGGTCAGGCATATTAGTCTTGAGGGGAGTGGAGAAACTTCTTATGAGAGTCCATTGCATTTGTTTTTGCTTAAGTAATATATTTTTAGACTAAAATTATATAAATCATTTCAAATAGCATTGTTGCAAAGGTAACAGTTAAAAAATTACAAAATTTAAATTTAATTAATTATTAACAATGCATTCATCTTTATATGACTTTACAATTCTAAAAATTGAAAAGGTGCAATGTTTTGATTATTAAATTTATTGCTAACATCATTGCATTTGAATGTTGAAAAAAATATAACATTTGAATGTGTTAATTGAAGAAAAATACAAGTAATAGACTCAATTGTATAGAATACACTTTAGTGGATTAATATTATAAATAACACTCCTAAGCTCCAATGTTGGGTTAAGTATATTGCTCTTGAGGGGAGTCAGGAAACTTCTTATGAAAGTCCACTGCATTTGTTTTTTCTTAAGTAATATGTTTGTAGACTAAAATTATATAAATCTTTTCAAATTGCATTGTAGCAAAGAAGACAATTAAAAAATTACAAAAATTAAATCCAACTAATTATTAACAATGTATTTATCCCTATAAGACTTTAAAATTCTAAAATTTGAAAAAATGCAATGTTTTGATTTTTTAATTTATTGTTACTACCTTTGTATTTTGAATGGCAAAAAAAATATAATATTTCAATATGTTAATTGAACAAAAATTCAAGTAATGGTCTCAATTGTATAAAATACACTTTAGTGTATGAATATTATAAATAGCAATCACAAGTTTCAATGTTAGTTCGAGCATATTGCTCTTGAACGGGGTGGGGAAACTTTTTACTAAAGTCCATTGCATTTGCTTTTTCTTAAGTTGTATATTTTTAGACTAAAACTATATAAATCATTTCAAATAGCATTGTGGCAAAGAAGATAATTAAAAAATTTTCAAATTTTAAATTCAACTAATTATTAACAGTGCATTTATCCCTATAGGAACTTAGAATTCCAAAAATTGAAAAAGTGCAATATTTTGATTTTTAAATTTATTATTAATGTCATTACATTTGGAATGCTAAGAAAAATATAATATTTGAATAAGTTAATCGAACAAAAATACAAGTAATGGACTCAATTGTATGAAATACACTTTACTGTATAAATATTATAAATAACAATCCCAAATTTCAATATTGGGTCAAACATATTACTCTTGAGGGGAGTTGGAAAACTTCTTATTAGAGTCCTATAGGTTAGTTTGTTCTTAAGTAATATATTTTTAGACTAAAATTATATAAATCATTACAAATAGCATTGTCACAAAGGGGACAATTAAAAAAATTACAAAAGTAAAATTTAATTGGTAATTAACAATGCATTTATCCCTATAGGACATTAGGATTCTAAAAATTCAAAAAGTACAATGTTTTGATTTTAAAATTTATTTCTAATGTCATTGCATTTGAATGGTGAGAAAAATATAACATTTAAGAATGTTAATTAAACAAAATTACCAGTAATGGACTCAATTGTATAAAATAGACTTTAGTAGATGAATATTATAAATAACACTCCCAAATTTTAGTATTGGGTCAAGTATATTGCTCTTGAGGGAAGTAAGGAAATGTCTTATTAGAGTCCATTGCAATTGCTTTTTCTTAAATAATATGTTTGTAGACTAAAATTATACAAATCACTTCAAATTGCATTGTGGCAAAGGAGACAATTAAAAAAAATACAAAAGTAAAATTCAACTGATAATTAACAATACATTTATCTTTATACGACTTTAAAATTCTAAAAATTGAAAAAGTGCAATGTTTTGATTTTTAAATTTATTGTTAATGCCATTGCATTTGAATGGTGAGAAAAGTATAATATTTGAATATGTTAGTTAAACAAAAATAGAAATAATGGACTCAGTTGTATAAAATACACTTTAGTGGATGAATATTATAAATAACATTCCCAAGCTTTAATGTTGGGTTAATATTGGGTTAAGTATATTGTTCTTAAGCGAAGTTGGGAAACTTCTTATTAGAGTCCATTGTAATTACTTTTTCTTAAATAATATGTTGTAGACTAAAATTATATAAATTATTTGAAATTGTATTATGGAAAAGGAGACAATTAAAAAAATTATAAAAGTAAAATTCAACTAGTAATTAACAATGCATTGATCCCTATAGGACTTTAGAATTCAAAAAAGTGAAAAGGTACAATGTTTTGATTTTTAAATTTGTTCTTAATGTCATTGCATTTGAATGGTGAAAAAGTATAAATTTGTTTTGAATATGTTAATTGAAATAAAAATACAAGTAATGGACTCAATTGTACAAAATACACNTGGGTTAATATTGGGTCAAGTATATTGTTCTTAAGTGAAGTCGGGAAACTTCTTATTAGAGTCCATTGGCAATTACTTTTTTTTAAATAATATGTTTGTAGACTAAAATTAATATAAATTATTTTGAAATTGATTATGGAAAAAGGAGACAATTAAAAAAAATTATAAAAGTAAAATTCAACTAGTAAATTAACAATGCATTGATCCCTGTAGGACTTTTAGAATTCAAAAAAGTGAAAAAGTACAATGTTTGAATTTTTAAAAATTTGTTCTTAATGTCATTGCATTTGAATGGTGAAAAAGTATAATTTGTTTTGAATATGTTAATTGAATAAAAATACAAGTAATGGACTCAATTGTATAAATATACTTTAGTGGATGAATATTATAAATAGTAATCCCAAGTTTTAATCTTGGGTCAAGCATATTACTCTTGAGGGGAGTGGGGAAACTTCATATTAGAGTCCATTGCATTTACTTTTTCTTAAGTAAGTATATTTTTTAGACTAAAATTATATAAATCATTTCAAGTAGCATGTGGCAAAGGAGACAATTAAAAAAATTAAAAAATTTTAAATTCAACTGATTATTAATAATGTATTGATCCCCTACAGGACTTTAGAATTCTGAAAATTGGAAAAAGTGCTACATTTTGGTTTTTGAATTATTACTAATGCCATATTATTTGGAAGATGAAAAAAACATAATATTGGAATATGTTAATTGTATAAAATACACTTTAGTAGATGGATATTATAAATAGCAATCTCAAGTTTCAATGTTGGGTCAAGCATATTGCTCTTGAGGGGAGTAAGGAAACTTCTTATTAGAGTCCAATACATTAGCTTTTTCTTAAGTAATATATTTTTTGACTAAAATTATATAAATTATTTCCAATAACATTGTCGCAAAGGAGATAATTAAAAAAAATTACAAAAGTAAAATTCAACAAGTAATTAGCAATGCATTTATCCTTATAGGATTTTTAGAATTCTAAAAATTGAAAAAGTGCATTGGTTTTGATTTTTTAATTTTATTGCTAATGCCATTGCATTTGAAATGGTGAGAAAAAACATACTATTTGAATATGTTAATTGAACAAAAATACAAGTGATGGACTCAAATGTATAAATACACTTTAGTGGATGAATATTATAAAAAGCAATCCCGAGCTTCATGTTAGGTCAAGAATATTGCTCTTGAGGGGACTGAGGAAACTTCTTTTTAGTCTTCATTGCATTTTCTTTTCTCAAGTAGTATATTTTAGACTAAAAATATATAAATCATTTGAAATAGCATTGTTGCAAAGGATGCAATTAAAAAAATTAAAAAATTTAAATTCAACTGATTATTAAAAATGCATTGATCCCTATAGGACTTTAGAATTTCTAAAAAACTGAAAAAGTGCAATGTTTTGATTTTGAATTTATTGCTAGTGCTATTGCATTTTAATGGTGAGAAAAATATAATATTTAATAAGTTAATGACAAAAATTCAAGTGATAGTCTCAATTATATAAAATACACTTTAGTGGATGATATTATAAATAGCAATCCTAAGTTTCAATGTTGGGTCAAGCATATTACTCTTGAGGGGAGTGGGAAAACTTTTTATTAGAGTCCAATATATTAGCTTTTTCTTAAGTAATATATTTTAGACTAAAATTATATAAATTATTTCCAATAGCATTGTCGCAAAGGAGATAATTAAATAAATTACAAAAGTAAAATCCAACAGGTAATTAACAATGCATTTATCTTATAAGACTTTAGAATTCTAAAAATTGAAAAAGTCCATTATTTGATTTTTAATTTTATTACAAATGCCATTACATTTGAATGGTGAGAAAAAATACTATTTGAATATGTTAATTGGACAAAAATACAAGTAATGGACTCAATTGTATAAAATACACTTTAATGGATAAATATTATAAATAGCAATCCTAAGTTTCAATATTAGCTCAATCATATTGCTCTTGAGGGGAGTAAGGAAACTTCTTGTTAGAGTCCATTGCATTTACTTTTTCTTAAGTTGTATATTTTTAGACTAAAACTATATAAATCATTTCAAATAGCATTGTTGCAAAGGATACAATTAAAAAAATTAAAAAATTAAACTTCAACTAATTATTAACAATGTAATTATCCCTATAGGACTTTAGAATTCTAAAAATTTAAAAAGTGTAATGTTTTGATTTTTAAATTTATTCATTTTGAATGGTGAGAAAAACATAATATTTGAAAATGTTAATTGAACAAAAATACAAGTAATGGACTCAATTGTATAAAATACACTTTAGTGGAAGAATATTATAAATAGCAATCTCAAGCTTCAATGTTAGCTCGAGCATATTGCTCTTAAGGGAGTAGGGAAGTTTCTTATTAGAGTCCATTGCATTTGTTTTTCTTAAGTTGTATATTTTTAGACTAAAACTATATGAATCATTTCAAATAGCATTGTGGCAAAGGAGATAATTAAAAAAAATTTCAAAATTTAAATTCAACTGATTATTAACAATGCATTTATACCTGTAGTACTTTAGAATTCTAAAAATTGAAAAAGTGCAATGTTTTGATTTTCAAATTTATTCTTAATGTCATTGCATTTTGAATAGTGAGAAAAAGATAATATTTAAATAAGTTAATTGAACAAAAATACAAGTAATGAATTCAATTGTATAAAATACACTTTAGAGGATGAATATTAAAAATAGCGATCCCAAGTTTCAATCTTGAGTCAACCATATTGCTCTTAAGGGAAATGGGGAAACTTCTTATTAAAGTCCATTGCAATTGCTTTTTCTCAAGTGATATGCTTGTCGACTAAAATTTTATAAATCATTTTGAAATGCATTATGGCAAAAGAGACAATTAAAAAAAATACAAAAATTAAAGTTAACTGATTATTAAAAATGTATCTATCCCTGTAAGTCTTTAAAATTCTAAAATTTGAAAAAATGCAATGTTTTGATTTTTAAATTTATTGTTAATGCCTTTGCATTTTGAATGGTGAGAAAAACATAATATTTGAATAGGTTAATTAAATAGAAATTCCAGTAATGGCCTCAGTTGTATCAAATACACTTTAGTGGATAAATATTATAAATAACACTCTCGAGTTTTAATATTGGGTCAAGCATATAGCTCTTGAGGAGAATGGGGAAACTTCTTACTAGAGTGCAATACTTTAGCTTTTTCTTAAATAATATATTTTTAGACTAAAATTATATAAATCATTTCCAAAAGCATTGTTGCAAAGGAGATAATTAAAAGAATTACAAAAGTAAAATACAACTCGTAATTAACAATGCATTTATCCTTATAGGACTTTAAAATTCTAAAAATTGAAAAAGGGCATTGTTTTGATTTTTAAATTTATTGCTAATGACATTGCATTTGAATGGTGAGAAAAACATAATATTTGAATATGTTAATTAAACAAAAATATAAGTAATGGACTCCATTGTATAAAGTACACTTTACTGTATGAATATTATAAATAGCAATCCCAAGTTTTAATGTTGGGTCAAGCATATTGCTCTTGAAGGGAGTGGGCAAACTTCTTATTAGCGTCCAATAGGTTAGCTTTTTCTTAAGTAATATATTTTTAGACTAAAATTATATAAATCATTTCAAATACCATTGTCGCAAAAGGGGCAATTAAAAAAATTACAAAATTTAAATTTAACTGATTATTAACAATGCATTTATCCCCATAGGACTCTAGCATTCTAAAAATTAAAAGACTACAATGTTTTGATGTTTAATTTATTGCTAATGGCATTGTATTTGAATGGTGAGAAAAACATAATATTTGAATATGTTAATTTAATAAAAATACAAGTAATGGACTCAATTTTATAAAATACACTTTAGTGGATGAATATTAAAAATGGCAATCTCAAGTTCAATGTTGGGTCAAGCATATTCCACTTGAAGGGAGTGGGGTAACTTCTTATTAGAGTCCATTGCATTTGCATTTTCTTAAGTAATATGTTTGTAGACTAAAATTATATAAATCATTTTAACTTGCATTGTGGCAAAGGAGAAAATTAAAAAAAATACAAAAGTAAAATTCAACTGATAATTAACAATGCATTTATCCTTACAAGACTTTAGAATTCTAAATATTAAAAAAGTGCAATGTTTTAATTTTTAAATTTAGTGCTAATGTCATTGTATTTGAATGGTAAGAAAAACATAATATTTGAAAATGTTAATTGAACAAAAATACAAGTAATGGGCTCAATTGTATAAAATACACTTTAGCAGCAGAATATTATAAATAGCAATCCCAAGTTTCAATGTTAACTTGAGCATATTGCTCTTAAAGGGAGTGGGGAAACTTCTTGTTAGAGTCCATTGCATTTGGTTTTTCTTAAGTTGTATATTTTTAGACTAAAGTTATATAAATCATTTCAAATAACATTGTGGCAAAGGAGATAATTAAAAAAATTTTCAATATTTAAATTCAATAGATTATTAACAATGCATTTATCCCTGTAGGACTTTAAAATTCTAAAAATTGAAAAAGTGCAACGTTTTGATTTTTAAATTTATTCTTAATGCCATTACATTTTGAATAGTGAGAAAAGATAATATTTGAATAAGTTAATTGAACAAAAATACAAGTAATGAACTCAATTATATAAAATACATTTTAGAGGATGAATATTAAAAATAGCAATCCCAAGTTTCAATCTCGGGTCAACCATATTGCTCTCGAGGGGAGTGGGGAAATTTCTTATTAAAGTCCATTGCAATTACTTTTTCTCAAGTGATATGTTTGTAGACTAAAATTATATAAATTATTTCAAAATGCATTATGGCAAAAGTGACAATTAAAAAAAATACAAAAATTAAAGTCAACTAATTATTAAAAATGTATTTATCCCTATAAGTCTTTAAAATTCTAAAATTTGAAAAAAATGCAATGTTTTGATTTTTAAATTTATTGTTAATGCCTATGCATTTTGAATGATGAGAAAAACATAATATTTGAACATATTAATTGAACAGAAATTCAAGTAATGGTCTCAATTGTATCAAGTACACTTTAGTGGATAAATATTATAAATAACACTCTCAAGTTTCAATGTTGGGTCAATTATATAGCTCTTGAAGAGAGTGATGAAACTTTTTATTAGTGTACAATGTATTTGCTTTTTCTTAAGTAATATATTTTTAGACTAAAATTATATAAATCATTTCAAATAGCATTATCACAAAGGTCACAATTAAAAAGATTACAAAAGTAAAATTCAACAAAAATACAAGTAATGGACTCAATTGAAAAAGTGAAATATTTTGATTTTAAAATTTATTGCAAATGTCATTGCATTTGAACAGTAAGAAAAACATAATATTTGAATAAGTTAATTGAACAAAAATACAAGTAATAGACTTAGTTGTATAAAATATACTTTAGTGGATGAATATTATAAATAGCACTCTCAAATTTCAATGTTGGGTCAAGCATATTGGCCTTGAAGGGAGTGAGGAAACTTCTTATTAGAGTCCAATAGATTAGCTTTTTCTTAAATAATATATTTTTAAACTAAAATTATATAAATCATTTTAAATAGCATTGTCGTAAAGGGGACAATTAAAAAGATTATAAAATTTAAATTCAACTAATTATTAACAATGTTTTAATTTTTAAATTTAGTACTAATGTCATTGCATTTGAATGGTGAGAAAAATATAATATTTGAAAATGTTAATTGAACAAAAATACATGTAATAGACTCAATTGTATAAAATACACTTTAGTGGTAGAATATTATAAATAACAATCTTAAACTTTAATGTTGGGTCAAGCATTTTACTCTTGACAGGAGTCCAATACAGTAGCTTTTTCTAAAGTAATATTTTCTTTTTTTACAAAAATTATATAAATCATTTCAAATAGCATTGCCGCAAAGGCCACAATTAAAAAGATTACAAAAGTATAATTCAACAAAAATACAAGTAATGGACTCAATTGAAAAAGTGAAATGTTTTGATTTTAAAATTTATTGCAAATGTCATTGCATTTGAATGGTGAGAAAAACATAATATTTGAATACGTTAATTGAACACAAATACAAGTAATGGACGCCCAAGCTTCAATGTTGGGTCAAGGATATTGCTCTTGAGGGGAGTAGGGAAACTTCTTAGGGGAGTAGGGAAACTTCTTATAGGAGTCCATTGCAATTACTTTTTCTTAAGTAATATTTTTTTAGAATAAAATTATATAAATCATTTCAAATAGCATTGTCACAAAGAAGACAATTAAAAAATTACAAAAGTGAAATTCAACTAATAATTAATAATGCATTTGTGCCTATAGGATTTTGGAATTCTAAAAATTGAAAAGTGCAATGTTTTGATTTTTAAATTTATTGCAAATGTCATTGCATTTGAATGGTAAGAAAAACATAATATTTGAAAATATTAATTGAACAAAAATACAAGTAATGGACTAAATTGTATAAAATACACTTTAGTGGTAGAATATTATAAATAGCAATTCTAAACTTCAATGTTAGCTCGAACATATTGCTCTTGAGGGGAGTGAGGAAACATTTTATTAAAGTCCATTGCATTTGCTTTCTCTTAAGTTGTATATTTTTAGACCAAAATTATATAAATCATTTCAAATAGCTTTGTGGCAAAGAAGATAATTAAAAAAATTTCAAAATTTAAATTCAACTGATTATTAACAATGCATTTATCCCTATAAGACTTTAGAATTCTAAAAATTTAAAAAGTGTAATGTTTTTATTTTTAAATTTAGGGCTAATACTATTGCATTTGAATGGTGAGAAAAATATTATATTTGAAAATGTTAATTGAAGAAAAATACAAGTAATGGACTCAATTGTATAAAATACACTTTAATGGTAGAATATTATAAATAACAATCCCAAACTTCAATTTTAGCTAGAGCATATTGCTCTTGACGAGAGTGGGGGAACATCTTATTAGAGTCCATTGCATTTGTTTTTTCTTAAGTTGTATATTTTTAAACTAAAACTATATAAATCATTTCAAATAGCTTTGTGGCAAAGGAGATAATTAAAAAAATTTCAAAATTTAAATTCAACTAATTATTAACAATGCATTTATCCCTATAGGACTTTAGAATTCTAAAAATTGAAAAAGTGCATTGTTTTGATTTTTAAATTTATTGTTAATGTTGTTCAATTTTGAATGGTGAGAAAAATATGATATTTGAATAAGTTCATTGAACAAAAATACAAGTATTGGACTCAATTGTATAAAATACACTTTAGTAGATGAATAATATAAATAGCACTCCTAAACTTCAATGTTGGGTCAAGTATATTGCTCTTGAGATGAGTATGGAATCTTCTTATTAAAGTCCATTGCAATTGCTTTTTCTTAAGTAAAATTTTTTTAGACTAAAATTATATAAATCATTTCAAATAGAATTGTCACAAAGAAGACAATTAAAAAATTACAAAAGTAAAATTCAATTGATAATTAATAATGCATTTATCCTTATAGGACTTTAGAATTCTAAAAATTGAAAAAGTGCAATATTTTGATTTTTAAATTTATTACAAATGTCATTGTATTTGATTGGTGATAAAAACATAATATTTGAATATGTTAATTGAATAAAACTTCAAGTAATGGTCTTAATTGTATAAAATACACTTTAGTGAATGAATATTATAAATAGTACTCCCAAGCTTCAATGTTAGGTCAAGTATATTGCTTTTGAGGGGCGTAGGGAATCTTCTTATTAGAATCCATTGCAATTACTTTTCCTTATGTAATATTTTTTAGACTAAAATTATATAAATCATTTGAAATAAAATTGTCGCAAAGAAGACAATTAAAAAATTACAAAAGTAAAATTCAACTGATAATTAATAATGCATTTATCCTTATAGGACTTTAGAATTCTAAACATTGAAAAAGTGCAATATTTTGATTTTTAAATTTATTACAAATGTCATTGTATTTGATTGGTGATAAAAACATAATATTTGAATATGTTAATTGAATAAAACTTCAAGTAATGGTCTCAATTGTATAAAATACACTTTAGTGAATGAATATTATAAATAGTACTCCCAAGCTTCAATGTTAGGTCAAGTATATTGCTTTTGAGGGGCGTAGGGAATCTTCTTATTAGAATCCATTGCAATTACTTTTCCTTATGTAATATTTTTTAGACTAAAATTATATAAATCATTTGAAATAGAATTGTCGCAAAGAAGATAATTAAAAAATTACAAAAGTAAAATTCAACTGATAATTAATAATGCATTTATCCTTATAGGACTTTAGAATTCTAAACATTGAAAAAGTGCAATATTTTGATTTTTAAATTTATTGCAAATGTCATTGTATTTGATTGGTGATAAAAACATAATATTTGAATATGTTAATTGAACAAAACTTCAAGTAATGGTCTCAATTGTATAAAATACACTTTAGTGGATGAATATTATAAATAGCACTCCCAAACTTCAATGTTAGGTCAAGTATATTGCTTTTGAGGGGAGTAGGGAATCTTCTTATTAGAGTCAATTGCAATTACTTTTCCTTATGTAATATTTTTTAGACTAAAATTATATAAATCATTTCAAATAGAATTGTCTCAAAGAAGACAATTAAAAAATTACAAAAGTAAAATTCAACTGATAATTAATAATGCATTTATCCCTATAGAACTTTAGAATTCTAAAAATTGAAAAAGTGCAATGTTTTGATTTTTAAATTTATTACAAATGTCATTGCATTTGAATGGAGATAAAAACATAATATTTGAATATGTTAATTGAACAAAACTTCAAGTAATGGTTCCAATTGTATAAAATATACTTTAGTATATGAATATTATAAATAGTAATCCCTAACTTCAATGTTGGGTCAAGCATATAACTCTTGAGGATAGTGGGGAAACTTCTTATTAGAGTCCAATACATTGGCTTTTCTAAAGGAATATTTTTTTAGACTAAAATTATATAAATCATTTCAAATAGCATTGTCACAAAAGAGACAATTAAAAAAATTACAAAAGTAAAATTCAACTAATAATTAACAATGCATTTATCCTCGTAGGACTTTTGAATTCTAAAAATTGAAAAAGTGCATTGTTTTGATTTTTAAACTTATTGCAAATGTGATTGCATTTGAATGGTGAGAAAAATATAATATTTGAAAATGTCAATTGAACAAAAATACATGTAATGGAGTCAATTATATAAAATACACTTTAGTGGATGAATATTATAAATAGCAATCCCAAACTTCAATGTTAGTTCGGGCATATTGCTCTTGAGGGGAGTGGGTAAACTTCTTATTACAGTCTATTGCATATGCTTATTCTTAAGTTGTATATTTTTAGACTAAAACTATATAAATCATTTCAAATAGCTTTGTGGCAGAGGAGATAATTTAAAAAATTTAAAAATTTAAATTCAACTAATTATTAACAATGCATTTATTCCTATAGGACTTTAGAATTCTAAAAATTTAAAAAGTACAATTTTTTAATTTTTAAATTTAGTACTAATGCTATTGCATTTGAATGGTGAGAAAAACATAATATTTGAAAATTTTCATTGAACAAAAATACAAGTAATGGACTCAATTGTATAAAGTACACTTTAGTGGTAGAATATTATAAATAGCAATACGAAACTTCAATGTTAGCTTGAGCATATTGTTGTTGGGGGGAGTGGGGAAACTTCTTATTAGGGTCCATTGCCTTTACTTTTTCTTAAGTTGTATATTTTTAGACTAAAACTATATAAATCATTTCAAATAGCTTTGTGGCAAAGGAGATAATTTAAAAAATTTCAAAATCTATTGTTCTTGACGAGAGTAGGGAATCTTCTTATTAGAGTCCATTGCAATTGCTTTTTCTTATGCAATATTTTTCTAAGACTAAAATTATATAAATCATTTCAAATAGAATTCTTGCAAAGAAGACAATTAAAAAATTACAAAAGTAAAATTCAACTAATTATTAACAATGTATTTATCCTTATAGGACTTTAGAATTCTAACTGAAAAGTGCAATGTTTTGATTTTTAAATTTATTGTTAATGCCATTGAATTTTGAATGGTGAGAAAAACATAATATTTGAATAGGTTAATTAAACAAAAATACAAGTAATGGACTCAATTGTATAAAATATACGTTAGTGGATGAATATTATAAGTAGCACTCTCAAACTTCCATGTTGGGTCAAAGATATTGCTTTTGAGCAGATTAGGGAAATTTCTTATAAGAGTCCATTGCAATTGCTTTTTCTTAATTAATATTTTTTTAGACTAAAATTATATAAATCATTTCACATAGCATTGTCCCAAAGAAGAGAATTAAAAAATTACAAAAGTAAAATTCAACTGATGCATTTATGCCTATAAGACATTAGAATTCTAAAAATTGACAAAGTGCAATGTTTGATTTTTAAATTTATTACAAATGTCATTGCATTTGAATGGTGATAAAAACATAATATTTGAATAAGTTAATTGAACAAAAATTCAAGTAATGGTCTCAATTATATAAAATACACTTTAGTGTATGAATATTATGAATAACAATCTTGACCTTCAATGTTGGGTCAAGCATATTGCTCTTGAGGATAGTGTGGAAACTTCTTATTAGAGTCCAATGCATTGGCTTTTTCTAACATAATATTTGAAGTTCCCAACTTCACCCTAGGATCTACTAGTTTGTGATACTGAGAGATACTGAGAGGGGGGGTGAATCAGTATCACCACAATTCGCAATTCGCAGGAAAGTGAACAACTTCAATCTCTTCTTAAAAGTGAACTCCTTCTCAGATTCGACTAAGGTAGATCTATTGCTACCTACTAATCACAATAGTCCCCAAAGTCACCTTTCAGACACCTTGCCTAATAGACAATTCGGATGTTCTTGTTTAGGTCATCGTTAGGTTATGGGTTGAATAATACTTTAGCTGCGTTCACAACTCAATTCAAAACACAAAACATAAAGCAAATTAAGGACACACGAGATTTACGTGGTTCCGTCAACGTGACGTACATCCACGGTGGTAGGGACTCTCCCTTACCGAGACTATCCACTATACTTGAGAATTCCAGTTACAATGAATGTCTTAATCTTCTGCTCCTTTCACTATTGCAATTACTAAGCAAGTATAATGCAAAGAGTGTCACTTACTGTGTCTACCCTTCTTCTAGCTTGTCTTGCCTCTGTTGAATTGAAAGGCTGCTCCACTACTGCTTAGAAGTTCACTGCAACGCTCTCTAACCTCTCTTGAAGAAATCTGGAAATACGTTGAGTTCTTTCCGATGCTTCGCCAAATTCCTTCTCTAGGTTGTTTCACACAACTCCTGCTTTCACCGTCTCACGGTTTCACAGCTTGCACTCAAGCTTCTGGTCTGTCGTTTCACGTCTTACAGCCTGCCCCACGCTTCTGATCAGTCACACCGTTGCACGTGCTGGTCTCACGCTTCTGGTCTGCTGTTTCACGTCTCTTGGCCTGCCTCACGCTACTGGTTTTTCTGGTTCACGTCTCTCGGCCTGCCTCACGCTTCTAGTCTGCTGTCTTCTCTTCCGGGTGGTCTCACGGATACTAGGTCTGCTGTCTTCTCTTCCAGGTGGTCTCACAGATACCAGGTCTGCTGTCTTCTCTTCCAGGTGGTCTCACGGATACCAGGTCTGCTGTCTTCTCTTCCGGGTGGTCTGTTTCTTATTTCTCCTCTTGCTGGTTGTGCGTTTCTGGTTTGCATCGCCAGCAGATTGATGCTGTAAGGTACAGAAGGCTCCCTATCATCTTCTTGTATCTCTTGAAGCATTTCAAAACTTCTGACTTATGTGTGAGGTGCATGATGCAGGTCCTTCTGGAATAATCATCAACAAACAAGATGAAGTACCTCTCACCATTCAACCCTTTTGTTCTCATCGGCCCACACAAATCAGTATGCATAATGTCAAGCACTGCTTCAGAACTGACCTCTTTGGTCTTATATTGCTTTCTAACTTGTTTTCCTTTAGAGCATGTTGAGCAGACATACTCCCTTTCTCTCTTAAGGTCTGGAATGTCTCTGATTGCATGAGTAGTGGTCAGCTTCCTCATGTTCTTCTGTGTTAAGTGTCCCAGCCTCCAATGCCAGAGTTGATTTTCTTCTTCTTTTGTAAGTAAACAACTGTTTGTCTTGTCCTCATCAATTACATATAAATTTCCAGCTGTTCTTTTCCCAGCTACAACAGTATTGCCTTCTTTACTCTTTACTTGGCAACCTGTTTTTATGAATATCACTTTATGGTCTTCATTGCATAGTTGGCTGACAGATGCTGGATTATATCTGAGTCCTTCAACATGCAGAACATCTTTCAGCTTTCCTTTTCCAATATTTACTGACCCTTGACCACTAATGTTGAGTGAATCATCATTGCCAAACTTGACTCTGCCTTCTCTTGACTTGTTTAGCTTTGACAATTTACTCTTGTCTCCTGTCATGTGTGAAGTGCATCCACTGTCAAGGATCCACTGCTTATCCTTGTAGTCAGCTTTGAGTGCAATTTCAGCTATATTAGCCACCTCCTTTTTAGCTTTATATTCCTTCTTTTGAATTGGCTGGAAGATAGCTTTCTCCTTTTTCTCAGCTTTGACTACACCGCTTGTTTTCACTATGCCATTGAGTGCCTTCTCTTGCTCAGGGAGAAGTGTCATGCATCTCTTGGCATTATGGCCATCCTGCCCACACCTTTCACACTGTTCCAAGTCTCCCAATATAGCAAACTTGTTCTTTGAAACCACTGGTTTGGGCTTCCACCAACAATCCTTGTCAGTGTCCTTGCTTTTTACAGTATATGCAAGAACTCACGACAGGTGTTCTCCTCTGAATTTTGTATTGTCTCCCCCTGTATGCAGCATCGTATCTTCTCAAGTTGGAGACATATACTGGCCTTCTCCACCAGCAGTTACTTGCCTTATGACGCCAAACTCCACAATAAAGACAGTGACCTTGAAACTGCCTCTTCTTGGGTCTAATCACAGCTTGTTTTCTTTTGTTCATTACTTGCTGTGTAGGCAATGTGGCTGGCTTCTTTGCTTGTGTGCTTTCATTTCAGCCACCTTTTTCTCCTTCTTCTGTTCAGTCATAGCCCTTTGCTGGCTGACCTTCTTTTCTTCATTTTTGTTTGCCACCCTAGGTTGCTTCTTCAAATCCTCTTTATTCTCAGCTATCTTCTCCTGAGTCACAACCTTCTCTTTCAACTTCTGTGGCACATTCTTATTATCTTTAGGTAATGCAGCCTCAGATTGCTGCTCTTTCTCTTCATTCTTCTTTTCGCTTGCAGAACTTGTTTCTCCTATCATTTCAAGCTTCTGCAAGTTCTCTTCACTCCTTTTGAGTTGTTGCTGAAGTCTCAGCAACTCTATCTCCATTTCTTCAATTGTTGAAGTCCTTGAGCCAAGCTCCATAGTAAGGTCTTCACATATTTTGATCTGTTCTTCAAATCTTCTCTTCAAGTCAATATGTTCAGCCCTTATTTCATCCTTTTGACTTTCAGCTTCCTCAGACTTTGCTTCAACTTGTTTTATGTGGGCCTCCAACCTTCTTACGGTTCTGCCCCTTCTGATTATCTCCTTTGAAGCTGCTTCCAACTCAGCTTCAAGATCTGGTTCTTCTTCATCAACCTCCTCTTCCTCTTCAGAGGTTGAACTACCACCTTGAGTTGATGCCATAAAGGCATGCTCATCTGATGAGTCTACATCTTCCTCCTCATCGGCTTCTTTTGTCTAGCTCACATAACTCTTGAATGAGCCTCTCTTCTTCTTCTTCTGTGGGCTAGCAGTCTTCTTGCTGGACTTCCTTGACTTGAATGATGGTCTTCTCCATTTTGAATTCTGCTCATCATCATCATCCTCATCTTCATCATCAAGTTTCACTTTGCACTGAGAAGCAAAGTGTCCAGTCTGTCCACGACAATAACATCTCAAGGACAACTGTCCTTTTCCCTTCTTAGACCCCTTTTTGAATTTCCTTGTGAAGTATGCGAACACTTCACCTTCACTTTCTTCCTCATCATCATCATCATCCTCACTGGATGATTCTTCCTCTTCTTTTATCTTCAAGTGTTTCATAGCTTTGAAAGCTGCCTCCTTTAATACCTTTGACATTGAGGAGCTCTCAGTTGATTTTATTCTCATCTCATATGCAATGAGATTGCACTGGAGATCATGCAGAGACATAGAATTGAGATCTCTACTCTCCTCTATGGCTGCCACCTTTGAGGCAAACCTCTCAGGCAGAATTCTCAGAATTTTCTTCACAATAGATGAGTCCTTCTTGTTCTTCCCATGACTTCTAAGATCGTTTACAGCATCAATAACCCTGGTGAAGAACTCTTGGACTGTCTCATTTTTCTGCATTCTGAGAGATTCATATCTCTCCTTGAAAACTTGAAGCTTGGCCTCCTTCATTCTGCCATCACCTTCATAGACTTTCTGCAATCTGTCCCATATCTCCTTGGCAGATTTGCAGTCCATAACTTTAGCATATTCAGCATCTGTCAATGCTGAAATGATGACATTTGAGGCCTTCCCATTTATCTCAAACTGTCTTAATTCCTCTGGGGTTGGATCTTTACCTTCTTCTGGAGGCTCAAAACCCTCCTGTACAGATTTCACCACGTTCATGCCCATGGTTGCAAATACCACCTGCATTCTCGCTCTCCACATATGGTAGTTGGTTCCGTTGAAGATTGGAACCTTCTTGCTGTAAGTAGTGCTGGTGCTGGTACCGGCGTCCATTTCTCAATATGCTGAACAAGTTAAAACTTCTGGAGCTCTTCAAACTAGTACACCAAGCTATTAAGCTTTATCCTGGTGAACTTGTGCTCTGATACCAATTGAAGTTCCCAACTTCACCCTAAGATCTACTAGTTTGTGATACTGAGAGGAGGGGTGAATTAGTATCACCACAATTCGCAATTCGCAGGAAAGTGAACAACTTCAATCTCTTCTTAAAAGCGAACTCTTTCTCAGATTCGACTAAGGTAGATCTATTGCTACCTACTAATCACAATAGTCCCCAAAGTCACCTTTCAGACACCTTGCCTAATAGATAATTCAAATGTTCTTGTTTAGGTCTTCGTTAGGTTATGGGTTGACTGATACTTTAGCTGCGTTCACAACTCAATTCAAAACACAGAATGTAAAGCAAATTAAGGACACACGAGATTTACGTGGTTCCGTCAACGTGATGTACATCCACGGTGGTAGGGACTCTCCCTTACCGAGACTATCCACTATACTTGAGAATTTCAGTTACAATGGATGTCTTAATCTTCTGCTCCTTTCACTATTGCAATTACTAAGCAAGTACAATACAAAGAGTGTCACTTACTATGTCTACCCTTCTTCTAGCTTTTCTTGCCTCTGTTGAATTAAAAGGCTGCTCCATTGCCGCTTAGAAGTTCACCGCAACGCTCTCTAACCTCTCTTGAAGAAATCTGGAAATATGCTGAGTTCTTTCCGATGCTTTGCCGAATTCCTTCTCTAGGTTGTTTCACACAACTCCTGCTTTCACCGTCTCACAGTTTCCCAGCTTGCACTCAAGCTTCTAGTCTGCCGTTTCACGTCTCACAGCCTGCCCCACGCTTCTGATCAGTCACGCCGTTGCACGTTCTGGTCTCACGCTTCTGGTTTGCTGTTTCACGTCTCTTGGCCTGCCTCACGCTACTGGTTTTTTCTGGTTCACGTCTCTCGGCCTGCCTCACACTTCTAGTCTGCTGTCTTCTCTTCCGGGTGGTCTCACGGATACCAGGTCTGCTGTCTTCTCTTCCAGGTGGTCTCACGGATACCAGGTTTGCTGTCTTCTCTTCCGGGTGGTCTGTTTCTTATTTCTCCTCTTGCTGGTTGTGCGTTTCTGGTTTGCTCTCCCGGTGGTGACGTTTCTGGTTTGCTCTCCCAGTGGTGTCGTTTCTGATCTCTTGCCGTTCTGCTCTCTCTTCCTTTTTGGCCGGTTGTTGTAGGGTTGCTGTTTTTTCAATTGTGTTGGCCCTCTGCCCTAGTTTTGTCTTCCAAGGCCTTTATATACTCTCTTCCATGAAACCCTAATAGGGCTTACATAGTGGATTTACTTTCTTGCCCTTCCATGTGACTTTACTGCCCTTCCATGCGACTTTACTCTCTTGCACACTTAACCCTAGTTGACAACAATTACAACTCATACAAGCCTGTGGGAACAACAATATTTTTTTAGACTAAAATTATATAAATCATTTCAAATAGTATTGTCACAAATGAGACAATTAAAAAAATTAGAAAAGTAAAATTTAACTGATAATTAATAATACATTTATCCCTATAGGACTTTAGAATTCTATAAATTGAAAAAGTGCAATGTTTTAACTTTTAAATTTACTGCAAATGTCATTGCTTTGAATGGTAAGAAAAACATAATATTTAAATAAGTTAATTGAACAAAAATACAAGAGACTCAATTGTATAAAATACACTTTAGTGGAAGAATATTATAAATAACAATCCTAAACTTCAATGTTAGCTCGAGCATATTGCTCTTAAGCAGAGTGGGTAAACTTCTTATTAGAATCCATTGCATTTCCTTTTTCTTCAATTGTATATTTTTAGACTAAAACTATATAAATCATTTCAAATAGTTTTGTGGCAAAGGAGATAATTTAAAAAATTTAAAAATTTAAATTCAACTGATTATTAAGAATACATTTATCCCTATAGGACTTTAGAATTCTAAAAATTTAAAAAGTGTAATTTTTTAATTTTTAAATTTAGTGCTAATGTTATTGCATTTGAATGGTGAGAAAAACATAATATTTGAAAATTTTCATTGAACAAAAATACAAATAATGAACTCAATTGTATAAAATACACTTTAATGGTAAAATATTATAAATAGCAATTTGAAACTTCAATGTTAGCTTAAGCATATTACTATTGAGGGGAGTGGGGAAACTTCTTATTAGAGTCCATCGCCTTTGCTTTTTCTTATGTTGTATATCTTTTGACTAAAACTATATAAATCATTTCAAATAACTTTGTGGCAAAGGAGATAATTAAAAAAATTTCAAATTTTAAATTTAACTGATTATTAACAATGCATTTATCCCTATAGGAATTTTGAATTCTTAAAATTCAAAAAAGTGCAATGTTTTGATTTTTAAATTTATACTTAATGCCATTCGATTTTGAATGGAGAGAAAAATATAATATTTGAATAAGTTAATTGAACAAAAATACAAGGAATGGTTTTAGTTGTATAAAATACACTTTAGTATATGAATATTATAAATAGCAATCCCAAACTTCAATGTTGGGTCAAGCATATTACTCTGGAGGGTTGTGGGGAAACTTCTTATTAAAGTCCAATACATTGGCTTTTTTTAAAGGAATATTTTTTTAGACTAAAATTATATAAATCATTTCGAATAGCATTATTGTAAAGGAGATAATTAAAAAAATTACAAAAGTAAAATTCAATTGATAATTAATAATGCATTTATCCCCATAGGACTTGAGAATTCTAAAAATTGAAAAAGTGCATTATTTTGATTTATCAATTTATTGCAAATACCATTGCATTTGAATGGTGAGAAAAATATAATATTTGAAAATGTTAATTGAACAAAAATACAAGTAATGGACTCAATTGTATAAAATACACTTTAGTGGATGAATATTATAAATAACACTCTCAGGCTTCAATTGTGGGTCAAATATATTACTGTTGAAGGGAGTAGGGAAACTTCTTATGAGAGACCATCGCAATTGCTTTTTCTTATGTAATATGTTTGTAGACTAAAATTACATAAATAATTTCAAATTGCATTGTGGCAAAGGAGACAATTAAAAAAAAATACAAAAGTAAAATTCAACTGATAATTAACAATGCAATTATCCTTATAAAACTTTAGAATTCTAAAAATTGAAAAAGTGCAATGTTTTAATATTTAAATTTATTGCAAATGCCATTGCATTTGAATGGTGAGAGAAATATAATATTTGAAAATGTTAATTGAACAAAAATAAGAGTCATGGAATCAATTGTATAAAATACACTTTAATGGTAGAATATTATAAATAGCAATCCCAAACTTCAATGTTAGCTAGAGCATATTGCTCTTGACAGGAGTGCGGAAACTTCTTATTAGAGTCCATTGCATTTGCTTTTTCTTAAGTTGTATATTTTTAGACTAAAACTATATAAATCATTTCAAATAGTTTTGTGGCAAAGGAGATAATTTAAAAATTTTCAAAATATAAATTTAACTGATTATTAACAATGCATTTATCCTTATAGGACTTTAGAATTCTAAAAATTGAAAAAGTGCAATGTTTTGATTTTTGAATTAATTGTTAATGCCATTGAATTTTGAATGGTGAGAAAAATATAATATTTGAAAATGTTAAATGAAGAAAAATACAAGTAATAGACTCAATTGTATAAAATACATTTTAGTAGTAGAAAATTATAAATAGTAATCTCAAACTTCAATTTCAGCTAGAGCATATCGCTCTTAAGCGGAGTAGGGAAACTTCTTATTAGAATCCATTGCATTTGCTTTTTCTTAAGTTGTATATTTTTAGACTAAAACTATATAAATCATTTCAAATAGCTTTGTGGCAAAGGAGAAAATTTAAAAAATTTTCATAATTTAAATTTAACTAATTATTAACAATGCATTTATCCTTATAGGACTTTAAAATTCTATAAATTGAAAAAGTGCAATGTTTTGATTTTTAAATTTATTGTTAATGTCATTGAATTTTGAATGGTAATTTATTGTTAATGCCATTGAATTTTTTACTAGTGAGAAAAGTGCAATTACTTTTTCTTAAGTAATATTTTTTAGACTAAAATTTTATAAATCATTTCAAATAGCATTGTTACAAAGAAGACAATTAAAAATTTACTAAAGTAAAATTCAACTAATAATTAATAATGCATTTATGCCTATAGGACTTTAAAATTCTAAAACTTGAAAAAGTGCAATGTTTTAATTTCTAAATTTATTGGAAATGTCATGGCATTTAAATGGTGATAAAAACATAATATTTGAAAATGTTAATTGAACAAAAATACAAGTAATGGACTCAATTGTATAAAATACACTTTAGTAAATGAATATGATAAATAACACTCACAAGTTTCAATGTTAGGTCAAGTATATTGCATTTGAGGGGAGTAGGCAAACTTCTTTTTACAGACAATTGCAATTGTTTTTTCTTAAGTAATATGTTTGTAGACTAAAACTATATAAATTATTCCAAATTGCATTGTGGTAAAAGAGACAATTAAAAAAAATACAAAACTATAATTCAACAGATAATTAACAGGATTTACCCCTATAGCACTATAGAAATTTAATGGAGTCAATTGTATAAAATACACTTTAGTGGAAGAATATTATAAATAACAATCCCAAGTTTCAATGTTAGGTCGGGCATATTGCACTTAAGGGGAGTGGGGAAACCTTTTATTAGAGTCCATTGCATTTGCTTTTTCTTAAGTTGTATATTTTTAGACTAAAACTATATAAATCATTTCAAATAACTTTGTGGCAAAGGAGATAATTAAAAAAATTTCAAAATTTAAATTTAACTGATTATTAGCAACACATTTATCCCTATAGGACTTTAGAATTCTAAAAATTGAAAAAGTGCAATGTTTTCATTTTTAAATTTATTGTTAATGCCATTGAATTTTGAATGGTGAGAAAAACATAATATTTGAAAATGTTAAATAAAGAAAAATACAAGTAATAGACTCAATTGTATAAAATACATTTTAGTAGTAGAAAATTATAAATAGTAATCCTAAACTTCAATTTTAGCTAGAGCATATCGCTCTTGAGGGGAATGGGGAAACTTCTTATTAGAGTCCATTGCATTTGTTTTTCTTAAGTTGTATATTCTACACTAAAACTATATAAATCGTTTCAAATAGCTTTGTGGCAAAAGTAATAATTAAAAAAATTTCAAAATTTAAATTCAACTGATTATTAACAATGCATTTATCCCTATAGGACTTTAGAATTCTAAAAATTCAAAAAGTGCAATCTTTTGATTATTAAATTTATTGTTAATGCCATTAAATTTTGAATGGTGAGAAAAACATAATATTTGAATAAGTTAATTAAACAAAAATACAAGTAATGGACTCAATTGTATAAAATACACTTTAATAGTAGAATATTATAAATAACAATTCCAAACTTCATTGTTAGCTTGAGCATATTGCCTTTGAGGGGAGTGGGGAAACTTCTTATTAGAATCCATTGCATTTCCTTTTTCTTAAGTTGTATATTTTTAGACTAAAACTATTTAAATCATTTCAAATAACTTTGTGGCAAAGGAGATAATTTAAAAAATTTGAAAATTTAAATTCAATTGATTATTAACAATGCATTTATCCCTATAAAACTTTAGAATTCTAAAAATTGAAAAAGTGCAATGCTTTAATTTTCAAATTTAGTATTAATGCTATTGCATTTGAATGGTGAGAAAAACATAATATTTGAAAATGTTAATTGAACAAAAATTCAAATAAGGAACTCAAATGTATAAAATACATTTTAGTAGTTGAATATTATAAACAACAATGCCAAACTTCAATTTTAGCTAGAACGTATTGCTCTTAAGGGGAGTGGGGAAACGTCTTATTAGAATCCATCGCATTTGCTTTTTTTTTTAAGTTGTATATTTTCAGACTAAAACTATTTAAATCATTTCAAATAACTTTGTGGCAAAGGAGATAATTTAAAAATTTGAAAATTTAAATTCAACTGATTATTAGCAATGCATTTATCCCGATAAAACTTTAGAATTCTAAAAATTGAAATAGTGCAATGTTTTGATTTTTAAATTTAGTGCTAATGCTATTGCATTTGAATGGAGAGAAAAACTTAATATTTGAAAATGTTAATTGAAACAAATACAAGTGATGGACTTCAATGTATAAAGTACACTTTAAGGCTAGAATATTATAAATAGAAATCCCAAACTTCATATTTAGCTAGAGCATATTGCTCTTCAAGGGAGTGGGGAAACGTCTTATTAGAGTCCATCACATTTGCTATTTTTTAAATTGTATATTTTTAGACTAAAACTATTTAAATCATTTTAAATAGCTCAGTGGCAGAGGAGTTAGTAAAAATAATTTCAAAATTTAAGTTCAACTCATTATTAACAATGCATTTATCCCTATAGGGCTTTAGAATTCCAAAAATTGAAATAGTGCAATGTTTTGATTTTTAAATTTAGTGCTAATGCTATTGCATTTCAATGGTGAGAAAAGCATAATATTCGAAAATGTTAATTGAACAAAAATTCAAGTAATGGACTCGAATGTATAAAATACACTTTAGCAGTTGAATATTATAAATAGCAATTCCAAACTTCAATTTTAGCTAGAACGTATTGCCCTTAAGGGCAGTGGTGAAACGTCTTATTAGAATCCATCACATTTGCTTTTTTTTTTTTAAGTTGTATATTTGTAGACTAAAACTATTTAAATCATTTCAAATAGCTTTGTGGTAAAGGAGGTAATAAAAAAATTTCAAAATTTAAGTTCAACTTATTATTAACAATGCATTTATCCCTGTAGGGATTTAGAATTCTAAAAATTGAAATAGTACAATGTTTTGATTTTTAAATTTAGTGCTAATGCTATTGCATTTGAATGGAGAGAAAAACTTAATATTTGAAAATGTTAATTGAAAAAAAATACAAGTAATGGACTTCAATGTATAAAATACACTTTAAGGCTAGAATATTATAAATAGCAATCCCAAACTTCATTTTTAGCTAGAGCATATCGCTCTTCAGGGGAGTGGGGAAACGTCTTATTAGAGTCCATCACATTTGCTGTTTTTTAAGTTGTATATTTTTAGACTAAAACTATTTAAATCATTTTAAATAGCTCAGTGGCAAAGGAGTTAGTAAAAAAATTTTCAAAATTTAAGTTCAACTCATTATTAACAATGCATTTATCCCTATAGGGCTTTAGAATTCCAAAAATTGAAATAGTGCAATGTTTTGATTTTTAAATTTAGTGCTAATGCTATTGCATTTCAATGGTGAGAAAAACATAATATTTGAAAATGTTAATTGAACAAAAATTCAAGTAATGGACTCAAATGTATAAAATACACTTTAGTAGTTGAATATTATAAATAGCAATTCCAAACTTCAATTTTAGCTAGAGTGTATTGCTCTTAAGGGGAGTGGGGAAACGTCTTATTTGAATCCATCGCATTTGCCTTTTTTTAAGTTGTATATTTTTAGACTAAAACTATTTAAATCATTTCAAATAACTTTGTGGCAAAGGAGATAATTTAAAAATTTGAAAATTTAAATTCAACTGATTATTAACAATGCATTTATTCCTATAACACTTTGGAATTCTAAAAATTGAAATAGTGCAATGTTTTAATTTTTAAATTTAGTGCTAATGCTCTTGCATTTGAATGGTGAGAAAAACATAATATTTGAAAATGTTAATTGTACAAAAATACAAGTAATGGACTCAAATGTATAAAATACACTTTAGTGCTAGAATATTATAAATAGCAATCCCAAACTTCAATTTTAGCTAGAGCATATTGCTCTTCAGGGGAGTAGGGAAACATCATATTAAAGTCCATCGCATTTGCTGTTTTTTAAGTTGTATATTTTTAGACTAAAACTGTTTAAATCATTTAAAATAGCTTAATGCCATAGGAGGTAATAAAAGAAATTTCAAAATTTAAGTTCAACTCATTATTAACAATACATTTATCCCTATAAGGCTATAGAATTCCAAAAATTAAAATAGTGCAATGTTTTGATTTTTAAATTTAGTGCTAATACTATTGCATTTGAATGGTGAGAAAAACATAATATTTGGAAATGTTAATTGAACAAAAATTCAAGTAATGGACTCAAATGTATAAAATACACTTTAGTGGTTGAATATTATAAATAGCAATTCCAAACTTCAATTTTAGCTAGAGCGTATTGCTCTTAAGGGGAGTGGGAAAACATCTTATTAGAATCCATTGCATTTACTTTTTTTTAAGTTGTATATTTTTAGACTAAAACTATTTAAATCATTTCAAATAGCTTTGTGGCAAAGGAGGTGATAAAAAATTTTCAAAATTTAAGTTCAATTGATTATTAACAATACATTTATCCTTGTAGGGCTTTTGAATTCTAAAAATTGAAAAAATGCAATGTTTTGATTTCTAAATTTAGTGCTAATGCTATTGCATTTGAATGGTGAGAAAAACATATTATTTGAAAATGTTAATTGAGCAAAAATACAAGTAATGGGCTCAATTGTATAAAATACACTTTAGAGGTAGAATATTATAAATGACACTCCTCAACTTCAATTTTAGGTAGAGCATATTGCTCTTAAAGGGAGTAGGGAAACTTCTTATTAATGTCCATTGCATTTACTTTTTCTTAAGTTGTATATTTTTAGATCAAAACTATATAAATCATTTCAAATAACTTTATGGGAAAGGAGATAATTTAAAAATTTCAAAATTTAAATTGAACTGATTATTAACAATGCATTTACCCCTATGGGACTTTAGAATTCTATAAATTGAAAAAGAGTAATGTTTCAAGTTTTAAATTTAGTGCCAATGCTATTGCATTTGAATGGAGAGAAAAGTATGATATTTGAAAATGTTAATTGAACAAAAATACAAATAATGGACTCAATTGTATAAAATACACTTTAGTGGTATTATATTACAATTAACAATCCCGAACTTCAATGTTAGCACGAGGATATTGCTCTTGAGGGGACTAGGGAAGCTTCTTATTATAGCCCATTGCATTTGCTTTTTTTAAGCTGTACATTTTTACACTAAAATTATATAAATCATTTCAAATAGCTTTGTAGCAAAGGAGATAATTTCAAAATTTAAATTCAGCTGATTGTTAAGAATGCATTTATCCCTATAGTACTTTAGAATTATATAAATTGAAAAAGTGCAATGCTTTAATTATTAAATTTAGCTCTACTGCAATTGCATTTGAATGGTGAGCAAAATATAATATTTGAAAATGTTAACTAAACAAAAATAGAAGTAATTGACTCAATTGTATAAAATACATTTTAGTGGTAGAATATTACAAATAGCAATCCCAAACATCAATGTATACTTGAGCATATTGCTCTTAAGCAGAGTAGGGAAACTTCTTATTAGAGTCCATTGCATTTGCTTTTCTTTATGTTGTATATTTTTAGACTAAAACTATATAAATCATTTCAAATAGCTTTGAGGCAAAGGAGATAATTTAAAAACTTTCAAAATTTAAATTCAACTAATTATTAACAATGCATTTATCCCTATAAGACTTTAGAATTATATAAACTGAAAAATTGCAATGTTTTCATTCTTAAATTTAGTGCTAATGCTATTACATTTGAATGGTGAGAAAAACATAATATTTGACAATGTTAATTGAAGAAAAATACAAGTAATGGAGTCAAATGTATAAAAGACACTTTAGTGGTAGAATATTATAAATAGTAATCCCAAACTTCAATTTTAGCTAGAGCATATTGTTCTTCAGGGGAGTGGGGGAACTTCTTATTAGAGTCCACTGCATTTGCTTTTTCTTAAGTTGTATATTTTTAGACCAAAACTATATAAATCATTTCAAATAACTTTGTGGCAAAGGAGATAATATAAAAAATTTCAAAATTTAAATTCAACTGATTATTGACAATGCATTTATGCCTATAGGACTTTAGAATTCTATAAATTGAAAAAGTGCAATGTTTCAATTTTTAAATTTAATTCAAATGCTATTACATTGGAATGGTTGGAAAAATATAATATTTGAAAATGTTAATTGAAGAAAAATACAAGTAATGGAGTCAACTGTATAAAAGACACTTTAGTGGTAGAATATTATAAATAGCAATCCCAAACTTCAATTTTAGCTAGAGCATATTGCTCTTCAGGGGAGTGGGGAAACTTCTTATTAGAGTCCACTACATTTGCCTTTTCCTAAGTTGTATATTTTTAGACCAAAACTATATAAATCATTTCAAATAACTTTGTGGCATAGGAGATAATATAAAAATTTCAAAATTTAAATTCAATTGATTATTGACAATGCATTTATGCCTATAGGACTTTAGAATTCTATAAATTGAAAAAGTGCAATGTTTCAATTTTTAAATTTGGTTCAAATGCTATTGCATTGGAATGGTTGGAAAAATATAATATTTGAAAATGTTAATTGAAGAAAAATACAAGTAATGGAGTCAAATGTATAAAAGACACTTTAGTGGTAGAATATTATAAATAGCAATCCCAAACTTCAATTTTAGCTAGAGCATATTACTCTTTAGGGGAGTGGGGAAACTTCGTATTAGAGTCCACTACATTTGCCTTTTCTTAAGTTGTATATTTTTAGACCAAAACTATATAAATCATTTCAAATAACTTTGTGGCATAGGAGATAATATAAAAATTTTCAAAATTTAAATTCAACTGATTATTAACAATGCATTTATGCCTATATGACTTTAGAATTCTATAAATTGAAAAAGTGCAATGTTTCAATTTATAAATTTAGTTCTAATGCTATTGCATTGGAATGGTTAGAAAAACATAATATTTGAAAAAGTTAATTGAACAAAAATACAAGTAATAGACTCAAATGTATAAAATACCCTTTAGTGGTAGAATATTATAAATAGCAATCCCAAACTTCAATTTTTTCTAAAGCATATTGCTCTTTAAGGGAGTGGAGAAACTTCTTATTAAAGTCTATCGCATTTGCTTTTTCTTAAGTTGTATGTTTTTAGGCTAAATCTACATAAATCATTTCAAATAGCTTTGTGGCAAAGGAGATAATTTCAGAAATTGAAAAATTTAAATTCAGTTGATTATTAACAATGCATTTATCCCTATAGGACTTTAGAATTCTATAAATTGAAAAAGTGCAATGTTTTAAGTTTTAAATTTAGTGCTAATGCTATTGCATTTGAATGGAGAGAAAAGTATAATATTTGAAAATGTTAATTGAACAAAAATATAAGTAATGGACTCAATTGTATAAAATACACTTTAGTGGTATTATATTACAAATAGCAATCCCAAACTTCAATGTAAGCTCGCAGCATATTGCTCTTGAGGGAAGTGGGGAAACTTCTTATTAGACTCCATTGCATTTGGGTTTTTTTATGTTGTCTATTTTTAGACTAAAACTATATAAATCANTATTGCTCTTGAGGGGAGTGGGAAGCTCTTATTAGAGCCCATTGCATTTGCTTTTTTTTAAAGTTGTATATTTTTTAGACTAAAATTATATAAATCATTTCAAATAGCTTTGTGGCAAAGGAGATAATTAAAAAATTTCAAAATTTAAATTCAACTTGATTATTAAGAATGCATTTATCCCTATAAGACTTTAGAATTATATAAAATTGAAAAAGTGCAATGTTTTAATTTTTAAATTTAGTCTAATGCAATTGCATTTGAATGGTGAGAAAAATATAAATATTTGAAAATGTTAATTGAACAAAAATACAAGTAATGGACTCAATTGTATAAAATACATTTTAGTGGTAGAATATTACAAATAGCAATCCCAAACTTCAATGTATACTTGAGCATATTGCTCTTAAGCAGAGTAAGGAAACTTCTTATTAGAGTCCATTGCATTTGCTTTTCTTATGTTGTATATTTTTAGACTAAAACTATATAAATCATTTCAAATAGCTTTGTGGCAAAGGAGATAATTTAAAAAATTTCAAAATTTAAATTCAACTTATTATTAACAATGCATTTATCCCTATAAGACTTTAGAATTCTATAAACTGAAAAATTGCAATGTTTTCATTTTTAAATTTAGTGCTAATGCTATTGCATTTGAATGGTGAGAAAACATAATATTTGAAAATGTTAATTGAAGAAAAATACAAGTAATGGAGTCAAATGTATAAAAGACACTTTAGTGGTAGAATATTATAAATAGCAATCCCAAACTTCAATTTTAGCTATGAGCATATGGCTCTTCAGGTGGATATGGGGAAAACTTCCTTATTAGGAGTCCACTGCTATTGCCTTTCCTTAAGGTGGTATATTTTTAGACCAAAAACTATATAAAATCATTTCAAATAATTTGTGGCAGGAGATAATAGTATGATAATAAATTTCAAAATTTAAATTCAGCCTGATTATTGACATGCATTTATAGCTTATAGGACTTTAGAATTCTATAAATTGAAATGTGCAATGTTTCAATTTTAAAATTTAGTTCAAATGCTATTGCATTGGAATGGTTGGAAAAATATAATATTTGAAAATGTTAATTGAAGAAAAATACAAGTAAGGAGTCAAATGTATAAAAGACACTTTAGTGGTAAATATTATAAATAGCAATCCCAAACTTCAATTTTAGCTAAGAGCATATTGCTCTTTAGGGGAGTGGGGAAACTTCGTATTAGAGTCCACTACATTTGCCTTTTCTTAAGTTGTATATTTTTAGACAAAATTATATAAAATCATTCAAATAACTTTGTGGCATCGGAGATAATATAAAAAAATTTCAAAATTTAAATTCAACTGATTATTAATAATGCATTTATACCTATATGACTTTAGAATTCTATAAATTGAAAATGCGCAATGTTTCAATTTATAAATTTAGTTCTAATCTATTGCATTGGAATGGTTAGAAAACATAATATTTGAAAATGTTAATTGAACAAAAATACAAATAATAGACTCAAATGTATAAAATACCCTTTAGTGGTAGAATATTATAAATAGCAATCCAAACTTCAATTTTTTCTAGAGCATATTGCTCTTCAAGGGAGTGGAGAAACTTCTTATTAAAGTCCATCGCATTTGCTTTTTCTTAAGTTGTATGTTTTAGGCTAAATCTACATAAATCATTTCAAATAGCTTTGTGGCAAAGGAGATAATTTAAAAATTTAAAAATTTAAATTCAGTTGATTATTAATAATGCATTTATCCCTATAGGACTTTAGAATTCTATAAATTGAAAAAGTGCAATGTTTTAAGTTTTAAATTTAGTGCTAATGCTATTGCATTTGAATGGAGAGAAAAGTATAATATTTGAAAATGTTAATTGAACAAAAATACAAGTAATGGACTCAATTGTATAAAATACACTTTAGTGGTATTATATTACAAATAGCAATCCCAAACTTCAATGTAAGCTCGAGCATATTGCTCTTGAGGGAAGTGGGGAAACTTCTTATTAGACTCCATTGCATTTGGGTTTTTTTATGTTGTCTATTTTTAGACTAAAACTATATAAATCATTTCATATAGCTTTATGGCAAAAGAGATAATTAAAAAACTTTCAAAAATTCAATTGATTATTAAGAATGCATTTATCCCTATAGGACTTTAGAATTCTAAAATTTGAAAATGTGCAATGTTTTGATTTTTAAATTTAGTGCTAATGTTATTGCATTTGAATGGTAAGAAAAACATAATATTTGAAAATATTAATTGAACAAAAATACGAGTAATGGACTCAATTGTATAAAATACACTTTAGAGATTGAATATTACCAATAGCAATCCCAAACTTCAAGGTAAGCTCGAGGATATTGCTCTTGAGGGATGGGGAAACTTCTTATTAGAATCCATTGCATTTGCATTTTTTAAGTTGTGCATTTTTACACTAAGACTATATAAATCATTTCAAATAGCCTCATGGAAAAGGAGATAATTAAAAAAATTTTAAAATTTAAGTTCAACTGATTATTAACAATGCATTTATGCCTATAGGACTTTAGAATTCTAAAAATTGAAAAAGTGCAATGTTTTGATTTTTTCAATTTAGTGCTAATGCTATTGCATTGAAATGGTTAGAAAAACATAATATTTGAAAATGTTAAGTTGAACAATAGTACAAAGTAATGGACTCAAATGTATAAAATACTCTTTAATGGTAGAATATTTAAATAGAAATCCAAACTTCAATTTTAGCTAGAGCATATTGCTTTTCAGAGGAGTGGGGAAACTTCTTATTAGAATCTATTGCATTTGCTTTTTTTTTTTAAGTTGTATATTTTTAAACTAAAACTATATAAATCATTTCAAATAGCTTTCTAGCAATGGAGATAATTAAAAAAAATTCTAAATTTAATTTAACTGATTATTAACAATGTATTTATCCCTATATGACTTTAGAATTCTAAAATTGAAAAAGTGTAATGTTTTGATTTTTAAATTTAGTGCTAATGCTATTGCATTTGAATGGTGAGAAAAATATAATATTTGAAAATGTTAATTGAAGAAAAATACAAGTAAGGGAGTCAAATGTATAAAACACACTTTAGTGGTAGAATATTATAAATAGCAATCTCAAACTTTAATTTTAGCTAGATCATATTGCTCTTCACGGGAGTGGGGAAACTTCTGATTAGAGTCCATAAGATTTGCTTTTTCTTAAGTTGTATATTTTTAGACCAAAATTATATAAATCATTTCAAATAACTTTATGGCAAAGGAGATAATTTAAAAAATTTCAAAATTTAAATTCAACTGATTATTAACAATGCATTTATCCTTATAGGACTTTAGAATTCTATAAATTGAAAAAGTGCAATGTTTTAATTATTAAATTTACTTCTACTGCTATTGCATTTGAATTGTGAGCAAAATATAATATTTGGAAATGTTAATTGAACAAAAATACAAGTAATGGTGTCAATAGTATAAAATACACTTTAGTGGTAGAATATTATAAATAACAATCCCAAACTTCAATTTTAGCTAGAGCATATTGCTCTTTAGGGTAGTGGGGAAACTTCTTATTAGATTCCACTGCATTTGCTTTTACTTAAGTTGTATATTTTTAGACCGAAACTATATAAATGATTTGAAATAACTTTGTGGCAAAGGAAGATAATTTAAAAACTTTCAAAATTTAAATTCAACTGATTATTAACAATGCATTTATCTCTATAGGATTTTAGAATTCTATAAATTGGAAAAGTGCAATGTTTTAATTATTAAAGTTAGTGCTAATGCTATTGCATTTGAATGGTGAGAAAAATATAATATTTGAAAATTTTAATCGAACGAAAAAACAAGTAATGGACTCAATTGTATAAAAACCACTTTAGTGGTAGAATATTACAAATAGCAATCCCAAACTTCAATGTAAGCTCGAGCATATTGCTTTGAAGGGAGTGGGGAAACTTGTTGTTAGACTCCATTGCATTTGCTTTTTTCTATGTTGTATATTTTTAGACTAAAACTATAAAATCATTTCAAATAGCTTTGTGGCAAAGAAGATAATTAAGAAACTTTCAAAATTTAGATTCAACTGATTATTAACAATGTATTTATCCCTATAGGACTTTAGAATTTGAAAAATTGAAAAAGTACAATATTTTAATTTTGATATTTAATGCTAATGCTATTGCGTTTGAATGCAGAGAAAAACATAATATTTGAAAATGTTAATTGAACAAAAATATAAGTAATGGACTCAACTGTATAAGATAAACTTTAGTGGTAGAATATTACAAATAGCAATCCAAACTTCAATGTTAGAATGAGGATATTGCTTTTGGAGGGAGTGGGGAAACTTCTTATTAGAGTTCATTGCATTTGCTTTTTTTTAAGTTGTACATTTTTACACTAAAACTATATAAATCTTTTCAAATAGCTTTATGGCAAAAGAGATAATTCAAAAAATTTTAAAATTTAAGTTCAACTGATTATTAACAATGCATTTATTCCTATAGGACTTTAGAATTCTAAAAATTGAAAAAGTGCAATGTTTTGAATTTTAAATTTATTGCTAATGCTATTGCATTTGAATGGTGAGAAAAACATAATATTTGAAAATGTTAATTGAACAAAAATACAAGTAATGGACTCAAATGTATGCAATCCTCTTTAGTGGTAGCATATTACAAATAGCAATCCCAAACTTCAATTTTAGCTAGAGTATATTGCTCTTCAAGGGAGTGGGGAAACTTCTTATTAGAGTCCATTGCATTTGCCTTTTCTTAAGTTGTATATTTTTCGACCAAAACTATATAAATCTTTTCAAATAACATTGTCGCAAAGGAGATAATTTAAAAAATTTCAAAATTTAAATTAAACTGATTATTAACATTGCATTTATCCCTATAGGACTTTGGAATTCTAAAAATTGAAAAAGTGCAATGTTTTAATTTTTAAATTTAGTGCTAATGCTATTGAATTTGAATGGAGAGAAAAACATAGTATTTGAAAATGTTAATTGAACAAAAATACAAGTAATGGACTCAATTGAATAAAATACACTTTAGTGGTTCATTTCAGTAATGGACTCATTTCATTTGCTTTTTTTTAAGTTGTTCATTTTTACACTAAAACTATATAAATCGTTTCAAATAGCTTTGTGGCAAAGGAGATAATTAAAAAAATTTCAAATTTAAATTCAACAAATTATTAACAATGCATTTATCCCTCTAGGACCTTAGAATTCTAAAAATTGAAAAGGTGCAATGTTTTGGATTTTAAATTTAGTGCTAATGCTATTGCATTTGAATGGTTAGAAAAATATAATATTTGAAGGTGTTAATTGAAGAAAAATACAAGTAATGGTGTCAAATGTATAAAAGACACTTTAGTGGTAGAATATTATAAACAACAATGCCAAACTTCAATTTTAGCTAGAGCATATTGCTCTTCAGCGAAGTGGTGAGACCTCTTATAAGAGTCCATTGCTTTTGCTTTTTTGAAGTTGTATATTTTTACACTAAAAACTATATAAATCATTTCAAATAGCTTTGTGGCAAAGGAGATAATTAAAAAAATTTCAAAATTTAAATTGAACTGATTATTTACAATGCATTTATCCCTATAGGACTTTAGAATTCTAAAAATTGAAAAAATGCAATATTTTGATTTTTAAATTTAGTGCTAATGCTATTGCATTTGAATGGTGAGATAAACTTTATATTTGAAAATGTTAATTGAAGAAAAATACAAGTAATGGACTCAAATGTATAAATTACACTTTAGTGGTAGAATATTATAAATAGCAATCCCTAACTTCAATTTTAGCTAGAGCATATTGCTCTTCAGGGGAGTGGGGAAACTTCTTATTAAAGTCCATTGCTTTTACTTTTTGTTAAGTTGTATGTTTTTAGGCTAAATCTACATAAATCATTTCAAATAGCTTTGTGGCAAAGGAGATAATTTCAAAAATTTAAAAATTTAAATTCAGTTGATTATTAACAATGCATTTATCCCTATAAGACTTTAGAATTCTAAAAATTGAAAAAGTGCAATGTTTTGATTTTTAAATTTAGTGCTAATGCTATTACATTTGAATGGTAAGAAAAACATAATATTTGAAAATGTTAATTGAACAAAAATACAAGTAATGAACTCAATTGCATAAAATACACTTTAGTGGTAGAATATTACAAATAGCAAGCCCAAACATCAATGTTAGCTCAAGCATATCGCTCTTGAGGGGAGTGGGGAAACTTCTTATGAGAGTCCATTGCTTTTGCTTTTTGTTAAGTTGTATGTTTTTAGGCTAAATCTACATAAATCATTTCAAATAGCTTTGTGGCAAAGGAGATAATTTCAAAAATTTAAAAATTTAAATTCAGTTGATTATTAACAATGTATTTATCCCTATAAGACTTTAGAATTCTAAAAATTGAAAAAGTGCAATGTTTTGATTTTTAAATTTAGTACTAATACTATTGCATTTGAATGGTGAGAAAAACATAATATTTGAAAATGTTAATTGAACAAAAATAGAAGTAATGGGCTTAATTGTATAAAATACATTTTGGTGGTAGAATATTACAATTAGCAATCCCAAACATCAATGTTAGCTCAAGCATATTGCTCTTAAGGGGAGTGGGAAAACTTCTTATTAGATTCCAGTGCATTTGCTTTTTTTCAAGTTGTATATTCTTAGACTAAAACTATGTAAATCATTTCAAATAGCTTTAAGGCAAAGGAGATAATTAAAAAAAGTTTAAAATTTAAATTCAATTGATTATTAACAATGCATTTATCCCTAGAGGACTTTAGAATTCTAAAAATTGAAAAAGTGCAATGTTTTGATTTTTAAATTTAGTGCTAATGCTATTACATTTGAATGGTGAGAAAAACATAATATTTGAAAATGTTAATTGAACAAAAATACAAGTAATGAACTCAATTGCATAAAATACACTTTAGTGGTAGAATATTACAATAGCAAGCCCAAACATCAATGTTAGCTCAAGCATATCGCTCTTGAGGGGAGTGGGGAAACTTCTTATGAGAGTCCATTGCATTTGCTTTTTCTTAAGTTGTATATTTTTAGACTAAAACTATATAAATCACTTCAAATAACTTTGTGCCAAAAGTGATAATTAAAAAAAAATTTAATATTTAAATTCAATTGTTTATTAACGATGCATTTATCCCTATTGGACTTTAGAATTATAAAAATTGAAAAAGAGCAATGTTTTGATTTCTAAATTTATTGTTAATGCCATTGAATTTTGAATGGTGAGAAAATCGTAATATTTGAATAAGTTAATTGAACAAAAATACAAGTAATGGACTCAATTGCATAAAATACACTTTAGTGGTAGAATATTACAAATAGTAATCCTAAACTTCAATGTTAGCTTTAGTATATTGCTCTTGAGGGGAGTGAGGATACTTTTTATTAAAATCCATTGCTTTTGCTTTTTCTGAAGTTGTATATTTTTAGACTAAAACTATATAAATCATTTCAAGTAGCTTTGTGGCAAAGGAGATAATTAAAAAAATTTCAAAATTTAAATTCAATTAATTATTAACAATGCATTTATCCCTATAGGATTTTAGAATTCTAAAAATTGAAAAAGTTCAATATTTTGATTTTTAAATTTTGTGCTAATGCTATTGCTTTTGAATGGTGAGAGAAATATAATATTTGAAATTGTTAATTGAACAAAAAAACAAGTAATGTACTCAATTGTATAAAAATCACTTTAGTCGTAGATTATTACAAATAGCAATCCCAAACTTCTATGTTAGCTCAAGCATAATGCTCTTGAGGGGAGTGGGGAAACTTTTTATTAAAGTTCGTTGCATTTGCTTTTTTTTTAAGTTGTATACTTTTACACAAAAACTATATAAATCATTTCAAATAGCTTTGTCACAAAGGAGATAATTAAAAATATTTCAAAATTTAAATTCAATTGATTATTAACAATGCATTTACCCCTATAGTACCTTAGAATTCTAAAAATTAAAAAGGTGCAATGTTTTGATTGTTCAATTTAGTGCTAATGCTATTGCATTTGAATGTTGAGAAAAACATAATATTTGAAAATGTTAATTGAACAAAAATACAAGTAATGGACTCAAATGTATAAAATACAATTTAGTGGTAGAATATTATAAATAATGATCCCAAACTTCAATTTTAGCTAGAGCATATTGCTCTTAAAGGGAGTGGGGAAACATCTTATTAGAGTCCATTGCATTTGCTTTTTTTTTTTTCTAAGTTATATAATTTTAGACTAAAACTATTTAAATCATTTCAAATAGCTTTGTGGCGAATGAGATAACTAAAAAATTTCAAAATAAATTCAACTGATTATTAACAATGCATTTATCCTTATAGGACTTTGGAATTCTAAAAATTGAAAAAGTGCAATGTTTTGATTTTTAAATTTAGTGCTAATGCTATTGTATTTGAATGGTGAGAAAAACATAATATTTGAAAATGTTAATTGAACAAAAATACAAGTAATTGACTCAAATGTATAAAATAGATATTAGTGGTAGAATATTATAAATAGTAATCCCAAATTTCAATCTTAGCTAAAGCATATTGCTCTTATGGGGAGTGGGGAAACTTCTTATTAGAGTCCATTGCATTTGCTTTTTCTTAAGTTGTATATTTTTGGACCAAAACTATATAAATCATTTCAAATAACTTTGTGGGAAAGGAGACAATTTGAAAAATTGCAAAATTTAAATTCAACTGATTATTAATAATCCATTAATCCCTATAAGACTTTAGAATTCTATAAATTGAAAAAGTGCAACGTTTTGATTTTTAAATTTAGTGCTAATGCTATTGCATTTGAATGGTGACAAAAACATAATATTTGAAAATGTTAATTGAACAAAAATACAAGTAATGGACTCAATTGCATAAAATGCACTTTAGTGGTAGAATATTACAAATAGCAATCCCAAACATCAATGTTAGCTCAAGCATATTGCTATTGAGGGGAGTGGTGAAACTTCTTATTAGAGTCCATTGCATTTGCTTTTTTTTAAGTTGTATATGTTTTAGACTAAAACTATATAAATCATTTCAAATAGCTTTGTGGCAAAAGACATAATTAAAAAAATTTCAAAATTTAAATTCAATTGATTATTAATAATGCATTTATCACTATAGGTCATTGGAATTCTAAAAATTGAAAAAGTGCAATGTTTTGATTTTTAAATTTAGTGCTAATGCTATTGCATTTGAATGTTGAGAAAAATATAATATTTGAAATTGTTAATTGAACAAAAATACAAGTAATGGACTCATTTGTATAAAATACACTTTAGTGGTAGAATATTACAAATAATAATCCTAAACTTCAATGTTAGCTCAAGCATATCGCTCTTAAGGGGAGTGGTTAAACTTTTTATTAGAGTCCATTGCATTTGCTTTTTTTTAAGTTGTATATTTTTAGACGAAAGCTATATAAATCATTTCAAATAACTTTGTGGCAAAGGAGATAATTTAAAAAATTTCAAAATTTAAATTCAACTGATTATTAATAATGCATTTATCGCTATAAGTTATTAGAATTCTAAAAATTGAAAAAGTGCAATGTTTTGATTTTTAAATTTAATGCTAATACTATTGCATTTGAATGGCGGAAAAAAACATAATATTTAAAAATGTTAATTGAACAAAAATACAAGTAATGGAGTCATTTACATAAAATATACTTTAGTGGTAGAATATTACAAATAGCAATCTCAAACTTCAAAGTTAGCTCAAGCATATCGCTTTTAAGGGGAGTGGTTAGGCTTTTTATTATAGTCCATTGCATTTGCTTTTTTTTTTTAAGTTGTATATTTGTAGATGAAAACTATATAAATCATTTCAAATAACTTTGTGGCAAAGGAGATAATTTAAAAAATTTCAAAATTTAAATTCAACTGATTATTAATAATGCATTTATCCCTATAAGACTATAGAATTCTATAAATTGAAAAAGTGCAATGTTTTAATTTTTAAATTTAGTTCTAATGCTATTGCATTTGAATGGTGAGAAAAGATACTTGACAATGTTAATTGAACAAAAATACAAGTAATGGACTCAATTGTCTAGAATACACTTTAGTGGCAGGATATTATAAATAGCAATCCCTAACATCAATGTTAGCTCGAGCATATTACTCGTGAGGAGAGTGGGGAAACTTCTTATTAGAGCCCCTTGTATTTGCTTTTTCTTAAGTTGTATATTTTTAGACTAAAACTATTTAAATCATTTCAAATAACTTTGTGGCAAAGGCGATAATTTAAAAAATTTTAAATTTTAAATTCAACTAATTATTAACAATGCATTTATCCTTATAGGACTTTAGAATTCTAAAAATTGAAAAAGTGCATTGTTTTGATTTTAAATTTATTACAAGTATCATTGCATTTGAATGGTGATAAAAATATAATATTTGAATATGTTAATTGAACAAAAATTCAAGTAATTGACTTAATTGTATAAAATACACTTTCGTGGTAAAATATTACAAATAGCAATCTCAAGCTTCAAAGTTAGCTTGAGCATATTGCTCCTGAGGGGAGGAGGGAAACTTGTTATTAGAGTTGTTGTTCCCACAGCCTTGTATGAGTTATAATTGTTGTCAACCAGATTTAAGTGTGTAAGCAGAAGTGGCTCATTCAAGCATTCACGGGACGAGTTTTCAGTAGAAAGAAAAGAGCAAGAAAAATAAATTAAGAAGGAGGATGATGCTGAATTTTGTATGGAACAGTAATATGAAGCCACATGGAGGGGCAAGAAAGGAAATTCGCCGCAGCTCTAATAAACCCTACTAGGGTTTGCATAGAAGGGAGTATATAAACAGGAAGAGCATCCCAGCAGACACATGACCTGCAAGCAAACCAGAAACACCTCCTGCAAGCAAACCAGAAATGCCACCTGTAAGCAAACCAGAAATGCCACCTGCAAGCAAACCAGAAACACGACCTGCAAGCAAACCAGAAACACGACCTGCAAGCAAACCAGAAACGCACAACCAGCAAGAGGAGAAATAAGAAACAGACCACCGGGAAGAGAAGACAGCAGACCTGGTATCCGCGAGACCACCCAGAAGAGAAGACAGCAGACCTGGTATCCGCGAGATCACTCGGAAGAGAAAACAGCAGACCAGAAGTGTGAGGCAGGCCGAAAGACGTGAACCAGAAAAACCAGTAGCGTGAGGCAGGCCAAGAGACATGAAATGGCAGACCAGAAGCGTGAGACCAGAACGTGCCACGGCGTGACTGATCAGAAGCGTGGGGCAGGCCGTTAGACGTGAAATGGCAGACCAGAAGCATGAGTGCAAGCTGTGAAACCGTGAGATGGTGAAAGCAGGAGTTGTGTGAAACAACCTAGAGAAGGAATTCAGTGAAGCATTGGAAAGAACTCAACGTATTTCCAGATTTCTTCAAGAGAGGTTAGAGAGTGTTGTGGCGGACTTCTATGCGGCAGTGAAGCAGCCTATTCAATTCAACAGAGGCAAGACAAGCTAGAAGAAGGGTAGACACAGTAAGTGACACTCTTTGTATTGTACTTGCTTTGTATTTGCAATAGTGAAAGGAACAGAGGATTAAGACATCCATTGTAACTACATTGTGAACATCGGGAGTACCATATTGGTATTCTCAAGTATAGTGGATTGTCTCGGTAGAGGAAGTAGAGGAAGAGTCTTTACCACCGTGGACGTACGTCATATTGACGGAACCACATAAATCTCTTGTGTCCTTACTTTGATTTACATTCTGTGTTTTGAATTGAGTTGTGAATGTAGCTAAAGTATCATCGAACCCATAACCTAAAGAAGACCTAATCAAGAACATTCGATCTATCTAATAGGCAAGGTATCTGAAAGGTGACTTTGGGGACTATTGTGATTAGTAGGTAACAATAGATCTACCTTAGTCGAATCTGAGAAAGAATTCACTTTTAAGAAGAGGTTGAAGTTGTTCACATACCTGCGTATTGACGAGAGCGAAAGTATTAAAGAAGTAGAATACTTTGGCTTAAATTATCAGAGTTTTAAGGGGTGTGATACTGATTCACCCCCCTCTTAATATCATAGACTAGTAGATCCTAGGGTGAAGTTGGGAACTTCAAGAGTACATTGCATTTGCTTTTTTTAAGTTCTATATTTTTAAACTAAAACTATATAAATCATTTCAATAGCTTTGTGGTAAAGGAGATAATTAAAAAAAATTTGAAAATTTACATTCAACTGATTATTAACAGTGCATTTATCCCTATACGACTTTAGAATTCTAAAAATTGAAAAGGTGCAATGTTTTGATTTTCAAATTTAGTGCTAATGCTATTGCATTTGAATGGTTAGAAAAACATAATATTTGAAAATGATAATTGAACAAAATATAAGTAATGGACTCAAATGTATAAATAACTTTAGTGGTAGAATATTATTAATTGCAATCCCAAATTTCAATCTTAGCTCGAGCATGTTGCTCTCTAGGAGAGTGGGGAAACTCTTATTAGAGTTCATTGTATTTGTTTTTTCATAAGTTGTATATTTTTAGGCCAAAACTATATAAATCATTTCAAATACTTGTAGTAAACAAATAATCTAAAAAATTCAAATTTTAAATTTCAACAATTGTTGACAATGCATTTATCCCTATAGGACTTTAGAATTCTAAAAATTGAAAAATTGCATTGTTTTGAATTTTAAATTTATTGCAAGTATCATTGCATTTGAATGGTGATAAAAACATAATAGTTGAAAATGTTAATTGAANTTTCAAATTTTAAATTCAACAAATTATTAACAATGCATTTATCCCTCTAGGACTTTAGAATTCTAAAAATTGAAAAGGTGCAATGTTTTGTTTTTAAATTTAGTGCTAATGCTATTGCATTTGAATGGTTAGAAAAATATAATATTTGAAAATGTTAATTGAAAAAAATACAAGTAATGGACTCAAATGTATAAAATACACTTTAGTGGTAGAATATATAAAACAAACAATGCCAAACTTCAATTTTAGCTAGAGCATATTGCTCTTCCAAGGAGTGGGGAAACTTCTATAAGAGTCCATTGCATTTTTGCTTTTTTTAGTTGTATATTTTTAGACTAAAACTATTTAAATCATTTCAAATAGCTTTGTGGCAAAGGAGATAATTACAAAAATTTCAAAATATTTAAAGAATCTGATTATTGACAATGCATTATTTCCTATAAGGACTTTAGAATTTCTAAAAATGAAAAAGGCAATATTTGATTTTTTAAATTTGTGCTAATTCTATTGCTTTGAATGGTGAATTAAACTTATATAGTTGAAAATGGTTAATGAACAAAAAATACAAGTAAGGATTAAATGTATAAAATACATTTTAATGGTAGAATATTATAAATAGCAATCCCTAACTTCAATGTTTGTTAGGCATATTGCTCTTCAAGGGAGTGGGGAAACTTCTTATTAAAGTCCATTGCTTTTGCTTTTTGTTAAGTTGTATGTTTTTGGGCTAAATCTACATAAATCATTTCAAATAGCTTTGTGGCAAAGAGATAATTTCAAAAATTTAAAAATTTAAATTCAGTTGATTATTAACAATGCATTATTCCCTATAGGACTTTAGAATTCTAAAAATTGAAAAAGTGAAATGTTTTGATTTTTAAATTTAGTGCTAATGTATTGCATTTGAATGGTTAGAAAAACATAATATTTGAAAATGTTAATTGAACAAAAATACAAGTAATGGACTCAATTGTATAAAATACACTTTAGTGGTAGAATATTACAAATAGCAATCCCAAACTTTAATGTAAACTTGAGCATATTACTCTTGAGGGGAGTGGGGAAACTTCTTATTAGACTCCACTGCATGTGCTTTTTTATAAGTTGTATATTTTTACACTAAAACTATATAAATCATTTCAAATAGCTTTGTGGCAAAGGAGATAATTAAAAAAATTTCAAAATTTAAATTCAATAGATTATTAACAATGCATTTTTCCCTATAGGACTTTAGAATTCTAAAAATTGAAAAAGTGCAATATTTTAATTTTAAAATTTAGTGCTAATGCTATTGCATTTGAATGGTGAGAAAAATATTATATTTGAAAATGTTAATTGAACAAAAATAGAAGTAATGGACTCAAATGTATAAAATACACTTTAGTGGTAGAATATTATAAATAGCAATCCCTAACTTCAATTTTAGCTAGAGCATATTGCTCTTCAGGGGAGTGGGGGAACTTTTTATTAGAGTTCACTGCATTTGTTTTTTCTTAAGTTGTATAATTTTAGACCAAAACTACATAAATCATTTCGAATGACTTTATGGCAAAGGAAATAATTAAAAAAATTGCAAAATTTAAATTCAACTGATTATTAACAATGCATTTATCCTTATAGGACTTTAGAATTCTAAAAATTGAAAAATGCAATGGTTTGATTTTTAAATTTAGTGCTAATACTATTGCATTTGAATGGTGAGAAAAATATAATATTTGAAAATGTTAATTGAACAAAAATACAAGTAATGGGCTTAATTGTATAAAATACACTTTAGTGGTAGAATATTACAATTAGCAATCCCAAACATCAATGTTAGCTCAAGCATATTGCTCTTAAGGGGAGTGGGAAAACTTCTTATTAGAGTCTAGTGCATTTGCTTTCTTTCAAGTTGTATAGTCTTAGACTAAAACTATGTAAATCATTTCAAATAGCTTTAAGGAAAAGGAGATACTTAAAAAAATTTTAAAATTTAAATTCAATTGATTATTAACAATGCATTTGACCCTAGGGGACTTTAGAATTCTAAAAATTGAAAAAGTGCAATGTTCTGATTTTTAAATTTAGTGCTAATGCTATTACATTTGAATGGTGAGAAAAACATAATATTTGAAAATGTTAATTGAACAAAAATACAAGTAATGAACTCAATTGCATAAAATATACTTTAGTGGTAGAATATTACAAATAGCAAGCCCAAACATCAATGTTAGCTCAAGCATATCACTCTTGAGGGGAGTGGGGAAACTTCTTATGAGAGTCCATTGCATTTGCTTTTTCTTAAGTTGTATATTTTTAGACTAAAACTATATAAATCACTTCAAATAACTTTGTGCCAAAAGTGATAATTAAAAAATTTCAATATTTAAATTCAACTGTTTATTAATAATGTATTTATCCCTACTGGACTTTAGAATTCTAAAAATTGAAAAAGAGCAATGTTTTGATTTCTAAAATTATTGTTAATGCCATTGAATTTTGAATGGTGAGAAAATCGTAATATTTGAATAAGTTAATTGAACAAAAATACAAGTAATGGACTCAATTGTATAAAATACACTTTAGTGGTAGAATATTCCAAATAGTAATCTTAAACTTTAATGTTAGCTCTAGGATATTGCTCTTGAGGGGAGTGGGGAAGTTTTTTATTAGACTCCACAGCATTTGCTTTTTTATAAGTTGTATATTTTTACACTAAAACTATATAAATCATTTCAAATAGCTTTGCGGCAAAGGAGATAATTAATAAAATTTCAAAATTTAAATTTAATAGATTATTAACAATGCATTTTTCCCTATAGGACTTTAGAATTCAAAAAATTGAAAAAGTGCAATATTTTAATTTTAAAATTTAGTGCTAATGCTATTGCATTTGAATGGTGAGAAAAATATTATATTTGTAAATGTTAATTGAACAAAAATAGAAGTAATGGACTCAAATGTATAAAATACACTTTAGTGGTAGAATATTATAAATAGCAATCCCTAACTTCAATTTTAGCTAGAGCATATTTCTCTTCAGGGGAGTGGGGAAACTTTTTATTAGAGTTCACTGCATTTGCTTTTTCTTAAGTTGTATAATTTTAGACCAAAACTACATAAATCATTTCAAATGACTTTATGGCAAAGGAGATAATTAAAAAAATTGCAAAATTTAAATTCAACTGATTATTAACAATGCATTTATCCCTATAGGACTTTAGAATTCTAAAAATTGAAAAATGCATTGGTTTGATTTTTAAATTTAGTGCTAATACTATTGCATTTGAATGGTGAGAAAAACATAATATTTGAAAATGTTAATTGAACAAAAATACAAGTAATGAGCTTAATTGTATAAAATACACTTTAGTGGTAGAATATTACAATTAGCAATCTTAAACATCAATGTTAGCTCAAGGAGATTGCTCTTAAGAGGAGTGGGAAAACTTCTTATTAGAGTCCAGTGCATTTGCTTTTTTTCAAGTTGTACAGTCTTAGACTAAAACTATGTAAATCATTTCAAATAGCTTTAAGGCAAAGGAGATAATTAAAAAAATTTTAAAATTTAAATTCAATTGATTATTAACAATGCATTTATCCTTAAAGGACTTTAGAATTCTAAAAATTGAAAAAGTGCAATGTTTTGATTTTTAAATTTAGTGCTAATGCTATTACATTTGAATGGTGAGAAAAACATATTATTTGAAAATGTTAATTGAACAAAAATACAAGTAATGAACTCAATTGCATAAAATACACTTTAGTGGTAGAATATTACAAATAGCAAGCCCAAACATCAATGTTAGCTCAAGCATATCGCTCTTGAGGGGAGTGGGGAAACTTCTTATGAGAGTCCATTGCATTTGCTCTTTCTTAAGTTGTATATTTTTAGACTAAAATTATATAAATCACTTTAAATAACTTTGTGCCAAAAGTGATAATTAAAAAAATTTCAATATTTAAATTCAATTATTTATTAACAATGCATTTATCCCTATTGGACTTTAGAATTCTAAAAATTGAAAAAGAGAAATGTTTTGATTTCTAAATTTATTGTTAATGCCATTGAATTTTGAATGGTGAGAAAATCGTAATATTTGAATAAGTTAATTGAACAAAAATACAAGTAATGGACTCAATTGTATAAAATACACTTTAGTGGTAGAATATTACAAATAGTAATCCTAAACTTCAATGTTAGCTCTAGTATATTGCTCTTAAGGGGAGTAGGGATACTTTTTATTAAAATCCATTGCATTTGCTTTCTCTTAAGTTGTATATTTTTAGACTAAAATTATATAAATCATTTCAGGTAACTTTGTGGCAAAGGAGATAATGAAAAAAATTTCAAAATTTAAATTCAACTAATTATTAACAATGCATTTATCCCTATAGGATTTTAGAATTCTAAAAATTGAAAAAGTTCAATATTTTGATTTTTAAATTTTGTGCTAATGCTATTGCTTTTGCATGGTGAGAGAAATATAATATTTGAAATTGTTAATTGAACAAATAAACAAGTAATGTACTCAATTGTATAAAAATCACTTTAGTCGTAGATTATTACAAAGAGCAATCCCAAACTTCTATGTCAGCTCAAGCATAGTGCTCCTGAGGGGAGTGGGGAAACATTTTATTAGAGTTCGTTGCGTTTGCTTTTTTTTAAGTTGTATATTTTTTACACAAAAACTATATAAATCATTTCAAATAGCTTTGTCACAAAGGAGATAATTAAAAATATTTCAAAATTTAAATTCAATTGATTATTAACAATCCATTTACCCCTATAGTACCTTAGAATTCTAAAAATTAAAAAGGTGCAATGTTTTGATTGTTCAATTTAGTGCTAATGCTATTGCATTTGAATGGTGAGAAAAACATAATATTTGAAAATGTCAATTGAACAAAAATACAAGTAATGGACTCAAATGTATAAAATACACTTTAGTGGTAGAATATTACAAATAGTAATCCTAAACTTCAATGTTAGCTCTAGTATATTGCTCTTAAGGGGAGTGGGGATACTTTTTATTAAAATCCATTGCATTTGCTTTTTCTTAAATTGTATATTTTTAGACTAAAATTATATAAATCATTTCAAGTAACTTTGTGGCAAAGGAGATAATTAAAAAAATTTCAAAATTTAAATTCAACTAATTATTAACAATGCATTTATCCCTATAGGATTTTAGAATTCTAAAAATTGAAAAAGTTCAATATTTTGATTTTTAAATTTTGTGCTAATGCTATTGCTTTTGAATGGTGAGAGAAATATAATATTTGAAATTGTTAATTGAACAAAAAAACAAGTAATGTACTCAATTGTATAAAAATCACTTTAGTCGTAGATTATTACAAATAGCAATCCCAAACTTCTATGTCAGCTCAAGCATAGTGCTCTTGAGGGGAGTGGGGAAACTTTTTATTAGAGTTCGTTGCATTTGCTTTTTTTTTAAGTTGTATATTTTTTACACAAAAACTATATAAATCATTTCAAATAGGTTTGTCACAAAGGAGATAATTAAAAATATTTCAAAATTTAAATTCAATGGATTATTAACAATCCATTTACCCCTATAGTACCTTAGAATTCTAAAAATTAAAAAGGTGCAATGTTTTGATTGTTTAATTTAGTGCTAATGCTATTGCATTTGAATGGTGAGAAAAACATAATATTTGAAAATGTTAATTGAACAAAAATACAAGTAATGGACTCAAATGTATAAAATACACTTTAGTGATAGAATATTATAAATAACGATCCCAAACTTTAATTTTAGCTAGAGCATATTGCTCTTAAAGGGAGTGGGGAAACGTTTTATTAGAGTCTATTGCATTTGCTTTTTTTTTTTAAAGTTGTATAATTTTAGACTAAAACTATTTAAATCATTTCAAATAGTTTTGTGGCAAATGAGATAATTAAAAAATTTCAAAATTTAAATTCAACTGATTATTAACAATGCATTTATCCCTATAGGACTTTGGAATTCTAAAAATTGAAAAAGTGCAATGTTTTGATTTTTAAATTTAGTGCTAATGCTATTGTATTTGAATGGTGAGAAAAACATAATATTTGAAAATGTTAATTGAACAAAAATACAAGTAATGGAATGAAATGTATAAAATAGATATTAGTGGTAGAATATTATAAATAGTAATCCCAAATTTCAATCTTAGCTAAAGCATATTGCTTTTATGGGGAGTGGGGAAACTTTTTATTAGAGTCCATTGCATTTGTTTTTTCTTAAGTTGTATATTTTTAGACCAAAACTATATAAATCATTTCAAATAACTTTGTGGGAAAGGAGAGAATTTGAAAAATTGCAAAATTTAAATTCAACTGATTATTAATAATGCATTTATCCCTGGAAGACTTTAGAATTCTATAAATTGAAAAAGTGAAATGTTTTGATTTTTAAATTTAGTGCTAATGCTATTGCATTTGAATGGTGACAAAAACATAATATTTGAAAATGTTAATTGAACAAAAATACAAGTAATGGACTCAATTGTATAAAATGCACTTTAGTGGTAGAATATTACAAATAGCAATCCCAAACATCAATGTTAGCTCAAGCATATCGCTATTGAGGGGAGTGGTGAAACTTCTTATTAGAGTCCATTGCATTTACTTTTTTTTAAGTTGTATATGTTTTAGACTAAAACTATATAAATCATTTCAAATAGCTTTGTGGCAAAAGACATAATTAAAAAAATTTCAAAATTTAAATTCAATTGATTATTAATAATGCATTTATCACTATAGGTCATTGGAATTCTAAAAATTGAAAAAGTGCAATGTTTTGATATTTAAATTTAGTGCTAATGCTATTGCATTTGAATGTTGAGAAAAACATAATATTTGAAAATGTTAATTGAACAAAAATACAAGTAATGGACTCATTTGTATAAAATACACTTTAGTGGTAGAATATTACAAATAATAATCCTAAACTTCAAAGTTAGCTCAAGCATATCGCTCTTAAGGGGAGTGGTTAAACTTTTTATTAAAGTCCATTGCATTTGCTTTTTTTTAAGTTGTAAATTTTTAGACGAAAGCTATATAAATCATTTCAAATAACTTTGTGGCAAAGGAGATAATTTAAAAAATTTGAAATTTGAAATTCAACTGATTATTAATAATGCATTTATCGCTATAAGTTATTAGAATTCTAAAAATTGAAAAAGTGCAATGTTTTGATTTTTAAATTTAGTGCTAATGCTATTGCATTTAAATGGCGGAAAAAAACATAATATTTAAAAATGTTAATTGAACAAAAATATAGGTAATGGAGTCATTTGCATAAAATATACTTTAGTGGTAGAATATTACAAATAGCAATCCCAAACTTCAAAGTTAGCTCAAGCATATCGCTTTTGAGGGGAGTGGTTAAGCTTTTTATTAGAGTCCATTGCATTTGCTTTTTTTTTTTTTAAGTTGTATATTTTTAGATGAAAACTATATAAATCATTTCAAATAACTTTGTGGCAAAGGAGATAATTTAAAAAATTTCAAAATTTAAATTCAACTGATTATGAATAATGCATTTATCCCTATAAGACTATAGAATTCTATAAATTGAAAAGGTGCAATGTTTTAATTTTTAAATTTAGTTCTAATGCTATTGCATTTGAATGGTGAGAAAAGATACTTGACAATGTTAATTGAACAAAAATACAAGTAATGGACTCAATTGTATAGAATACACTTTAGTGGCAGGATATTATAAATAGCAATCCCTAACATCAATATTAGCTCGAGCATATTACTCGTGAGAGGAGTAGGGAAACTTTTTATTAGAGCCCCTTGTATTTGCTTTTTCTTAAGTTGTATATTTTTAGATTAAAACTATTTAAATCATTTCAAATAACTTTGTGGCAAAGGAGATAATTTAAAAAATTTTAAATTTTAAATTCAACTGATTATTAACGATGCATTTATTCCTATAGGACTTTAGAATTCTAAAAATTGAAAAAGTGCATTGTTTTGATTTTAAATTTATTACAAGTATCATTGCATTTGAATGGTGATAAAAACATAATATTTGAATATGTTTATTGAACAAAAATTTAAGTAATTGACTTAATTGTATAAAATACACTTTCGTGGTAAAATATTACAAATAGCAATCCCAAACTTCAAAGTTAGCTTGAGCATATTGCTCTTGAGGGGAGGAGGGAAACTTCTTATTAGAGTTGTTGTTCCCATAGCCTTGTATGGGTTGTAATTGTTGTCAACCAGATTTAAGTGTGCAAGCAGAAGTGGCTCATTCAAGCATTCACAGGACGAGTTTTCAGTAGAAAGAAAAGAGCAAGAAAAATAAATTAAGAAGGAGGATAATGCTGAATTTTGTATGGAACAGTAATATGAAGCCACATGGAGGGGCAAGAAAGGAAATTCGCCGCAGCTCCAATAAACCTTACTAGGGTTTGCATAGAAGGGAGTATATAAACAGGAAGAGCATCCCAGCAGACACATGACCTGCAAGCAAACCAGAAACACCTCCTGCAAGCAAACCAGAAACGCCACTTGTAAGCAAACCAGAAATGCCACCTGTAAGCAAACCAGAAACACGACCTGCAAGCAAACCAGAAACGCACAACCAGCAAGAGGAGAAATAAGAAACAGACCACCCGGAAGAGAAGACAGTAGACCTGGTATCCACGAGACCACCCGGAAGAGAAGACAGCAGACCTGGTATCCGCGAGACCACCCGGAAGAGAAGACAGCAAACCTGGTATTCGCGAGACCAAAGAGAAGACAGCAGACCTGGTATCCACGAGACCACTCGGAAGAGAAAACAACAGACCAGAAGTGTGAGGCAGGCCGAAAGATGTGAACCAGAAAAACCAGTAGCATGAGGCAGGCCAAGAGACGTGAAATGGCAGACCAGAAGCGTGAGACCAGAACATGCAACGGCGTGACTGATCAGAAGTGTGGGGCAGGCCGTGAGACATGAAATGGCAGACCAGAAGCATGAGTGCAAGCTGTGAAACCGTGAGACGGTGAAAGCAAGAGTTGTGTGAAACAACCTAGAGAAGGAATTTAGTGAAGCATTGGAAAGAACTCAACGTATTTCCAGATTTCTTCAAGAGAGGTTAGAGAGTGTTGTGGTGGACTTCTAAGCGGCAGTGAAGCAGCCTATTCAATTCAACAGAGGCAAGACAAGCTAGAAGAAGGGTAGACACAGTAAGTGACACTCTTTGTATTGTACTTGCTTTGTATTTGCAATAGTGAAAGGAACAGAGGATTAAGACATCCATTGTAACTACATTGCGAACATCGGGAGTACCATACTGGTATTCTCAAGTATAGGTGGATTGTCTCGGTAGAGGAAGTAAAGGAAGAGTCTCTACCACCGTGGACTTAAGTTACATTGACGGAACTACGTAAATCTCTTGTGTCCTTACTTTGATTTACATTTTGTGTTTTGAATTGAGTTGTGAATGTAGCTAAAGTATCATCAAACCCATAACCTAAAGAAGACCTAATCAAGAACATTTGATCTGTCTAATAGGCAAGGTGTCTAAAAGGTGACTTTGGGGACTATTGTGATTAGTAGGTAACAATAGATCTACCTTAGTCGAATCTGAGAAAGAGTTCACTTTTAAGAAGAGGTTGAAGTTGTTCACATACCTGCGTATTGACGAGAGCGAAAGTATTAAAGAAGTAGAATACTTTGGCTTAAATCATCAGAGTTTTAAGGGGTGTGATACTGATTCACCCCCCTCTCAATATCACAGACTAGTAGATCCTAGGGTGAAGTTGGGAACTTCAAGAGTACATTGCATTTGCTTTTTTTTAAGTTCTATATTTGAGACTAAAACTATATAAATCATTTTAAATAGCTTTGTGGTAAAGGAGATAATTAAAAAAATTTGAAAATTTAAATTCAACAGATTATTAACAGTGCATTTATCCCTATACGACTTAGAATTCTAAAAATTGAAAAAGTGCAATGTTTTGATTTTCAAATTTAGTGCTAAAGCTATTGCATTTGAATGGTTAGAAAAACATAATATTTGAAAATGATAATTGAACAAAATACAAGTAATGGACTCAAATGTATAAAATAAACTTTAGTGGTAGAATATTATTAATTGCAATTCCAAATTTCAATCTTAGCTCGAGCATGTTGCTCTCCAGGAGAGTAGGGAAACTTCTTATTAGAGTTCATTGTATTTGTTTTTTCGTAAGTTGTATATTTTTAGGCTAAAACTATATAAATCATTTCAAATAACTTTGTAGTAAATGAGATAATCTAAACAATTTCAAAATTTAAATTCAACTAATTATTGACAATGCATTTATCCCTATAGGACTTTAGAATTCTAAAATTGAAAAATTGCATTGTTTTGATTTTAAATTTATTGCAAGTATCATTGCATTTGAAGGGTGATAAAAACATAATATTTGAAAATGTTAATTGAACAAAAATTCAAGTAATGTCTCAATTGTATAAAAAACAATTTAGTGTATGAATATTATAAATAGCAATCCTAAGCTTAATGTTAGGTCAAGCATATTGCTCTTGGGGGTAGTGGGAGAGTCCAATACATTGGCTTTTTCTAGAGCAATATTTTTTTAGACTAAAATTATATAAATCATTTCAAATAGCATTGTTGCAAAGGAGACAATTAAAAAAATTACAAAAGTAAAATTCAACTGATAATTAACAATGCATTTATCCCCATAGGACTTTAGAATTCTAAAAATTGAAAGAGTGCATTGTTTTGATTTTTAAATTTATTGCAAATGCCATTGCATTTGAATGGTGAGAAAGACATAATATTTGAAAATGTTAATTGAAGAAAATACAAGTAATGGACTTAATTGTATTAAAATACACTTTAGTGATAGAATATTATAAATAGCAATCCCAACTTCAATTTTAGCGAGAGCATATTGCTCTTGAGGGGAGTGGGGAAACTTCTATGAGAGTCCATGCATTTGCTTTTTCTTTAAGTTGTATATTTTTAGACTAAAACTATATAAATCACTTCAAATAGCTTTATGCCAAAAGTGATAAATTAAAAAAATTTCAATATTTAAATTCAACTAATTATTAACAATGCATTTATTCCTATTGAACTTTAGAATTCTAAAAATTGAAAAAAGCAATGTTTTGATTTCTAAATTTATTGTTAATGCCATTGAATTTGAATGGTGAGAAAATTGTAATATTTGAATAAGGGTAATTGAACAAAAATACAAGTAATGGACTCAATTGTAAGAAATACACTTTAATGGTAGAATATTATAAATAGCAACTCCAACTTTAATTTTAGCTAGAGCATATTGCTCTTAAGGGAGTGGGGGAACTTCTTTATTAGATTCCATTGCATTTGCTTTTTCTTATNGATGTACGTCACGTTGACAGAACCAAGTAAATCTCGTGTGTCCTTAATTGCTTTACGTTCTGTGTTTTGAATGAGTTGTGAACGCAGCTAAGGTAATCAGCCAACCCATAACCTAACGAAAACCTAAACAAGAACATCCGAATTATCTATTAGGCAAGGTGTCTGAAAGGTGACTTTGGGACTATTGTGATTAGTAGGTAGCAATAGATCTACCTTAGTCGAATATGAGAAAGAGTTCGCTTTTAAGAAGAGATTGAAGTTGTTCACTTTCCTGTGAATTGCGAATTGTGGTGATACTGATTCACCCCCCTCTCATTATCACAAACTAGTAGATCCTAGGGTGAAGTTGGGAACTTCAGAGTCCAATACATTGGCTTTTTCTAGAGCAATATTTTTTTAGACTAAAATTATATAAATCATTTCAAATAGCATTATTGCAAGGAGACAATTAAAAAAATTACAAAAGTAAAATTCAACTGATAATTAACAATGCTTTATCCCATAGGACTTTAAAATTATAAAATTGAAAGAGTGCATTGTTTGATTTTAAATTTATTGCAAATGCCATTGCATTTGAATGGTGAGAAAGACATCATATTTGAAAATGTTAATTGAAGAAAAATACAAGTAATGGACTCAATTGTATAAAATACACTTTAGTGTAGAATATTATAAATAGCAATCCCAAACTTCAATTTTAGCGAGAGCATATTGCTTTTGAGAGGAGTGGGAAACTTCTTATGAGAGTCCATTGCATTTGCTTTTTCTTAAGTTGTATATTTTTAGACTAGAACTATATAAATCACTTCAAATAGCTTTATGCCAAAAGTGATAATTAAAAAAATTCAATATTTAAATTTAACTAATTATTAACAATGCATTTATTCCTATTGGACTTTAGAATTCTAAAAATTGAAAAAGTGCAATGTTTTGATTTCTAAATTTATTGTTAATGCCATTCAATTTTGAATGGTGAGAAAATCATAATATTTGAATAAGTTAATTGAACAAAAATACAAGTAATGGACTCAATTGTATGAAATACACTTTAATCGTAGAATATTATAAATAGCAACCCCAAATTTCAATTTTAGCTAGAGCATATTGCTCTTAAAGGGAGTAGGGAAACTTCTTATTAGATTCCATTGCATTTGCTTTTTCTTATGTTGTATATTTTTAGACCAAAACTATATAAATCAATTCAAATAACTTTGTGGCAAAGGGGATAATTTGAAATTTTCAAAATTTAAATTCAATCGATAATTAACAATGGATTTATCCCCATAGGACTTTAGAATTCTAAAAATCAAAAAGTGCAATGTTTTGATTTTTAAATTTATTGCAAATGCCATTGCATTTGAATTGTGAGAAAGACATAATATTTGAAAATGTTAATTGAAGAAAATACAAGTAATGGACTCAATTGTATAAAATACACTTTAGTGGTAGAATATTATAAATAGCAATTCCAAACTTCAATTTTTGCTAAAGCATATTGCTCTTAAGGGGATTGGGGAAACTTCTTATGAGAGTCCATTCCATTTGCTTTTTCTTAAGTTGTATATTTTTAGACTAAAATTATATAAATCACTTCATATAGCTTCGTGCCAACGGTGATAATTAAAAAAATTTCAATATTTAAATTCAACTGATTATTAACCATGCATTTGTCTCTATAGGACTTTAGAATTCTCAAAATTGAAAAAATGTAATGTTTTGATTTTTAAATTTATTGCAAATGCCATTGTATTTGAATGGTAAGAAAGACATAATATTTGAAAATATTAATTGAAGAAAAATACAAGTAATGGACTCAATTGTATAAATACACTTCAGTGGTAGAATATTATAAATAGCAATCCCAAACTTCAATCTTAGCTCAAGCATATTGCTCTTTAGGGGAGTGGGGAAACTTCTTATTAGAGTCCATTGCATTTTCTTTTCTTAAGTTGTATATTTTTAGACCAAAACTATATAAATCATTTCAAATAACTTTGTGGCAAAGGAGACAATTAAAAAAATTACAAAGTAAAATTCAACTGATAATTAACAATTGCATTTATCCTTATAGGACTTTAGAATTCTAAAAATTGAAAGAGTGCATTGTTTTGATTTTTAAATTTATTGCAAATGCCATTGCATTTGAATGGTGAGAAAGACATAATATTTGAAAATGTTAATTAAAGAAAAATACAAGTAATGGACTCAATTGTATAAAATACACTTTAGTGGTAGAATATTATAAATAGCAATCTGCAAACTTCAATTTTAGCAAGAGCATATTGCTCTTAAGGGGAGTGGGGAAACTTCTTATGAGAGTCCATTGCATTTGCTTTTTTTAAGTTGTATATTTTTAGACTAAAACTATATAAATCACTTCAAATAACTTTGTGCCAAAAGTGATAATTAAAAAAATTTCAATATTTAAATTCAACTGATTATTAACAATACATTTATCCCTATTGGACTTTAGAATTCTAAAAATTGAAAAGAGCAATGTTTTGATTTCTAAATTTATTGTTAATGCCATTGAATTTTGAATGGTGAGAAAATTGTAATATTTGAATAAGTTAGTTGGACAAAAATACAAGTAATTTACTCAATTGTATGAAATACACTTTAATGGTAGAATATTATAAATAGCAACCCCAAATTTCAATTTTAGCTAAAGCATATTGCTCTTAAAGGGAGTGGGGAAACTTCTTATTAGATTCCATTGCATTTGCTTTTTCTTTTGTTGTAAATTTTTAGACCAAAACTATATAAATCACTTCAAATAACTTTGTGCCAAAGGTGATAATTAAAAAATTTCAATATTTAAATTCAACTGATTATTAACCATGCATTTATCTCTATAGGACTTTAGAATTCTCAAAATTGAAAAAATGCATTGGTTTGGTTTTTAAATTTATTGCAAATGTCATTGCATTTGAATGGTGAGAAAGACATTATATTTGAAAATGTTAATTGAAGAAAAATACAAGTAATGGACTCAATTGTATAAAATACACTTTAGTGGTAGAATATTATAAATAGCAATCCCAAACTTCAATTTTAGCGAGAGCATATTGCTATTGAGGGGAGTGGGGAAACTTCTTATGAGAGTCCATTGCATTTGCTTTTTCTTAAGTTGTATATTTTTAGACTAAAACTATATAAATCACTTCAAATAACTTTGTGCCAAAAGTGATAATTAAAAAAATTTCAATATTTAAATTCAACTAATTATTAACAGTGCATTTATTCTATTGGACTTTAGAATTCTAAAAATTGAAAAAGAGCAATGTTTTGATTTCTAAATTTATTGTTAATGCCATTGAATTTTGAATGGTGAGAAAATCGTAATATTTGAATAAGTTAATTGAACAAAAATACAAGTAATGGACTCAATTGTATGAAATACACTTTAATGGTAGAATATTATAAATAGCAATCCCAAACTTTAATTTTAGCTAGAGCATATTGCTCTTAAGGGGAGTGGGGAAACTTCTTATTAGAGTCCATCACATTTGCTTTTTCTTATGTTGTAAATTTTTAGACCAAAACTATATAAATCATTTCATATAACTTTGTGGCAAAGGAGATAATTTTAAAACTTTCAAAATTTAAATTCAACTGAATATTAACAATGCATTTATCCCTATAAGACTTTAGAATTCTAAAAATTGAAAAAGTGCATTGTTTTGATTTTTAAATTCATTGCAAATGTCATTGCATTTGAATGGTGATAAAAACAAAATATTTGAAATTGTTAATTGAACAAAAATTCAAGTAATGGTCTCAATTGTATAAAATACACTTTAGTGTATGAATATTATAAATAGCAATCTCAAGTTTCAATGTTGGGTCAAGCATATTGCTCTTGAGGGTAATGGGGAAACTTCTTATTAGAGTCTAATACATTGGCTTTTTCTAAGCAATATATTTTTAGATTAAAATTATATAAATCATTTCAGATAGCATTGTCGTAAAGGAGACAATTAAAAAAAATACAAAAGTAAAATTCAACTGATAATTAACATGCAATTATCCCTATAAGACTTTAGAATTCTAAAAATGGAAAAAGTGCAATGTTTTAATTTTTAAATTTATTCCAAATGCGATTGCATTTGAATGTTGAGAAAAACATAATATTTGAAAATGTTAATTGAAGAAAAATACAAGTAATGGACTCAATTGTATAAAATACAATTTAGTGGCAGAATATTATAAATAGCAATCTCAAACTTCAATGTTAGCTCATATTGCTCTTTAGGGAGTGGGGAAACTTCTTATTAGAGTCCATTGCATTTGCTTTTTCTTAAGTTGTATATTTTTAGACTAAAACTATATAAATCATTTCAAATAGCTTTGTGCCAAAGGAGATAATTAAAAAAATTTTAATATTTAAATGCAACTGATTATTAACAATGTATTTGTCCTGTATGTCTTTAAAATTCTAAAATGTGAAAAAATGCAATATTTTATTTTTAAATTTATTGTTAATGCCTTTTCATTTTAAATGGTGAGAAGAACATAATATTTGAAAAAGTTAATTGAACAAAAATATAAGTAATGGATTCAATTCTATAAAATACACTTTAGTGGACAAATATTATAAATAGTACTCCCAAACTTCAATGTTGGGTCAAGTATATTGCTCTTGAGAGGAGTGGGGAAACTTCTTATTAGAGTCCATTGGATTTGGTTTTTGTTAAGTAATTTGTTTATGGACTAAAATTATGTAAATCATTTCAAATTGGATTGTGCTAAAGCAAACAATTAAAAAATTACAAAATTTAAATTCAATTCATTATTAACAATGAATTTATCCCTATAATATTTTAAAATTCTAAAAGTTGAAAAAATGCAAGGTTTTGATTTTTAAATTTATTGTTAATGTCATTACATTTTGAATAGCGAGAAAAACATAATATTTGAATATGTTCATTGAACAGAAATTCAAGTAATGGTCTCAATTGTACCAAATACACTTTAGTGGATGAATATTATAAATATCACTCCCAAGCTTTAATGTTGGGTCAAGCATATTGCCCTTGAGGGGAGTGGGGAAACTTCTTATAAGAGTCCAATACAATATCTTTTTTTAAGTAATATATTTTTAGACTAAAATTATATAAATCATTTCCAATAGCATTGTCACAAAGGAGACAATTCAAAAAATTACAAAAGTAAAATTCAACTGGTAATTAACAATGCACTTATCCTTATAGGACTTTAAAATTCTAAAAATTGAAAAAGGGCATTGTTTTGATTTTTAAATTTATTGCTAATGCCATTGCATTTTAATGGCGAGAAAAGCATAACAGTTGAATATCCTAATTGAACAAAATATAAGTAATGGACTCAATTGTATAAAATACACTTTAGTCGATGAATACTATAAATAAAACTCCCTAGCTCTAATGTTGGGTTAAGTATATTGCTCTTGAGGGAGTCGAAAAACTTCTTATTATAGTCCATTGCAATTGCTTTTTCTTAAGTAATATGTTTGCTGACTAAAATTATAGAAATCATTTCAAATTGCATTGTGGCAAAGGAGATAATTTAAAAACTTTCAAAATTTAAATTCAACTAATTATTAACAATGCATTTATCCCTATAAGACTTTAGAATTCTAAAAATTGAAAAAGTGTATTGTTTTGACTTTTAAATTCATTGCAAATGTCATTGCATTTGAATGGTGACAAAAACAAAATATTTGAATATGTTAATTGAACAAAAATTTAAGTAATGGTCTCAATTGTATAAAATACACTTTAGTGTATGAATATGATGAATAGCAATCTCAAGCTTTAATGTTGGGTCAAGCATATTGCTCTTGATGGTTGTGCGGAAACTTTTAAAAATTGAATAAGTGTAATGTTTTACTTTTTAAATTTATTCCAAATGTGATTGCATTTGAATGCTGAGAAAAACATAATATTTAAAAATGTTAATTGAAGAAAAATACAAGTAATGGACTCAATTGTATAAAATACAATTTAGTGGTAGAATATTATAAATATCAATCCCAAACTTCAATGTTAGCTCGAGCATATTGCTCTTTAAGGGAGTGGGGAAACTTCTTATTAGAGTCCATTGAATTTGCTTTTTCTTAAGTTGTATATTTTTATACTAAAGTTATATAAATCATCTCAAATAGCTTGGTGACAAAGGAGATAATTAAAAAATTTTAAAATTTAAAATCAACTAATTACTAACAATGCATTTATCCCTATAAGACTTTAGAATTCTAAAAATTGAAAAAGTGCAATGTTTTAATTTTTAAGTTTATTGTTAATGCCATTGCATTTGAATGGTGAGAAAAACATAATATTTGAAAATGGTAATTGAACAAAAATACAAGTAATGGACTCAATTTTATAAAATACACTTTAGTGAAAGAATATTATAAATAGTAATCCTAAGATTTAATGTTAGGTCGAGCACATTGCGCTTGAGGGGAGTGGGGAAACTTCTTATTAGTGTTCATTGCATTTTCTTTTTCTCAAGTTGTTTACTTTTAGACAAAAACAATATAAATCATTTCAAATAGCTTTGTGGCAAAGGAGATAATTAAAAAAATTTCAAAATTTAAATTCAACAGATTATTAACAATTCATTTATCCTTATAGGACTTTAGAATTCTAAAAATTGAAAAAGTGCAATGTTTTGATTTTTAAATTTGTTGTTAATACCATTGCATTTTGAATGGTGAGAAAAACATAGTATTTCAATAAGTTAATTGAACAAAAATACAAGTAATGGACTCAATTGTGTAAAATACAATTTAGTGGATGAATATTATAAATAACACTCCCAAGTTTTAATGTTGGGTCAAATATATTGCTCTTGTCGGGAGTAGGGAAACTTCTTACTAGAATCCATTGCAATTGCTTTTTCTTAAGAAATATGTTGGTAGACTAAAATTACATAAATCATTTCAAACTGCATTGTGGCAAAGGAGACAATGAAAAAAAATACAAAAGTAAAATTCAACTTATAATTAACAATGCATTTATAGAATTCTAAAAATTGAAAAAGTGCAATATTTTAATTTTTAAATTTATTGCTAATGCCATTGCATTTGAATGGTGAGAAAAACCTAATATTTGAAAATGTTAATTGAACAAAAATACAAGCAATGGACTCAATTTTATAAAATACACTTTAGTGGAAGAATATTATAAATAGCAGTCCCAAGCATCAATGTTTGGTCGAGCATATTGCGGTTGAGGGGAGTGGGGAAACTTCTTATTAGAGTTCATTGCATTTGCTTTTTCTTAAGTTGTATATTTTTAGACTAAAACTATATAAATAATTTAAAATAGGATTGTGGAAAAGGAGATAACTAAAAGAATTTCAAAATTTAAATTCAATTGATTATTGACAATGTATTTTTCCCTATTAGAGTTTAGAATTCTAAAAATTGAAAAAGTGAAAAGTTTTAATTTTTAAATTTATTGCTAATGCCATTGCATTTGAATGGTGAGAAAAACCTAATATTTGAAAATGTTAATTGAAGAAAAATACAAATAATGGACTCACTTGTATAAAATACACTTTAGTGGAAGAATATTATAAATAACACTCCCAAACTTCAATGTTAGCTCGAACATATTGCTCTTGAGGGGAGTGAGGAAACTTCCATTGCATTTGCTTTTTCTTAAGTTGTATATTTTTAGACTAAAACTATATAAATCATTTCAAATAGCTTTGTGGCAAAGGAGATAATTAAAAAAATTTCAAAATTTAAATTCAACTGATTATTAACAATGCATTTATCCCTATAGGACTTTAGAATTCTAAAAATTGAAAAAGTGCAATGTTTTGATTTTTAAATTTGTTGTTAATGCCATTGCATTTTGAAGGGTGAGAAAAACTTAATATTTGAATAAGTTCATTGAATAAAAATACAAGTAATGGACTCAATTGTATAAAATATAATTTAGTGGATGAATATTATAAATAGCACTCCCAAACTTCAACATTGGGTCAAGTATATTGCTCTTGTGGGGAGCAGGGAAACTTCTAGTAGAGTCCATTGCAATTGCTTTTTCTTAAGTAATATGTTTGTAGACTAAGAATATATAAATCATTTTAAATTATATTTGTGGCAAAGGAGACAATGAAAAAACTACAAAAGTAAAATTCAACTTATAATTGACAAAGCATTTATCCTTATAAGACTTTAGAATTCTAAAAACTGAAAAAGTACAATGTTTTAATTTTTAAGTTTATTGTTAATGCCATTGCATTTGAATGGTAAGAAAAACATAATATTTGAAAATGGTAATTGAACAAAAATACAAGTAATGGACTCAATTTTATAAAATACACTTTAGTGGAAGAATATTATAAATAGTAATCCTAAACTTCAATGTTAGGTAAAGCACATTGTGCTTGAGGAGAGTGGGGAAACTTCTTATTAGAGTTCATTGCATTTTCTTTTTCTCAAGTTGTTTACTTTTAGACAAAAACAATATAAATCATTTCAAATAACTTTGTGTCAAAGGAGATAATTGAAAATTTTTCAAAATTTAAATTCAACAGATTATTAACAATTCATTTATCCTTATAGGACTTTAGAATTCTAAAAATTGAAAAAATGCAATGTTTTGATTTTTAAATTTGTTGTTAATGCCATTGCATTTTGAATGGTGAGAAAAACATAGTATTTCAATAAGTTAATTGAACAAAAATACAAGTAATGGACTCAATTGTGTAAAATAAAATTTAGTGGATGAATATTATAAATAACACTCCCAAGCTTTAATGTTGGGTCAAATATATTGCCCTTGTCAGGAGTAGGGAAACTTCTTACTAGAATCCATTGCAATTGCTTTTTCTTAAGAAATATGTTGTTAGACTAAAATTACATAAATCATTTCAAATTGCATTGTGGCAAAGGAGACAATGAAAAAAATACAAAAGTAAAATTCAACTTATAATTAACAATGCATTTATAGAATTCTAAAAATTGAAAAAGTGCAATATTTTAATTTTTAAATTTATTGCTAATGCCATTCCATTTGAATGGTGAGAAAAACCTAATATTTGAAAATGTTAATTGAACAAAAATACAAGTAATGGACTCAATTTTATAAAATACACTTTAGTGGAAGAATATTATAAATAACAATCTCAAGCTTCAATGTTAAGTTGAGCATATTGCGGTTAAGGGGAGTAAGGAAACTTCTTATTAAAGTCCATTGCATTTCCTTTTTCTTAAGTTGTATATTTTTAGAGTAAAGCCATATAAATCATTTGAAATTGCTTGGTGGCAAAGGAGATAATTAAAAAATTTTAAAATTTAAATTCAGTTGATTATTAACAATGCATTTATCCTTATAGGACTTTAGAATTCTAAATATTGAAAAAGTGTATTGTTTTGATTTTTAAATTTATTGCTAATACAATTGCATTTGAATGGTGACAAAAGCATACTATTTGAATATGTTAACTAAACAAGAATAGATGTAATGGACTGAATTGCATAAAATACAATTTAGTGGACGAATATTATAAATAACACTCCTAATCTTCAATGTTGGGTCAAGTATATTGCTCGTATGGGGAGTAGGGAAACTTCTTACTAGAGTCCATTGCAATTGCTTTTTCTTAAGTAATATGTTTGTAGACTAAAATTATATAAATCATTTCAAATTGCATTGTGGCAAAGGAGAAAAAGAAAAAAATACAAATGTAAAATTCAACTGATAATTAACAATGCATTTATCCCTATAAGACTTTAGAATTATAAAAATTGAAAAAGTGCTATGTTTTAATTTTAGTGGAAGAATATTATAAATAGCAATCCCAAGTTTCAATGTTAAGTCGAGCATATTGCGGTTGAGGGGAGTGGGGAAACTTCCTGTTAGAGTTCATTGCATTTGCTTTTTCTTAAGTAGTATATTTTTAGACTAAAACTATATAAATCATTTCAAATAACTTTATGGCAAAGGAGATAATTAAAAAAAATTTCAAAATTTAAATTCAACTGGTTATTAACAATACATTTATCCCTATAAAACTTTAGAATTCTAAAAATTGGAAAAGTGCATTGTTTTGATTTTTAAATTTATTGCTAATGCCATTGTAGTTGAATGGTGAGAAAAACATATTATTTGAATATGTTAATTGAACAAGAATACATGTAATGGACTCAATTGTATAAAATACAATTTAGTGGACAAGTATTATAAATAGTAATCCCAAGTTTCAATGTTTGGTCGAGCATATTGCGCTTGATGGGAGTGGGGAAATTTCTTATTAAAGTCCATTGCATTTGCTTTTTCTTAAGTTGTATATTTTTAGACTAAAGCTATATAAATCATTTCAAAAAACTTTATGGCAAAGGGGATAATTAAAAAAATTTTCAAAATCTAAATTCAACTGATTATTAACAATGCATTTATCCTTACAAGACTTTAGAATTCTAAAAATTGAAAAAGTGCATTGTTTTGATTTTTAAATTTATTGCTAATGCCATTGCATTTAAATGGTGAGAAAAACATACTATTTGAATATGTTAATTGAACAAGAATACATGTAATGGACTAAATTATATAAAATACAATTTAGTGGACGAATATTATAAATAACACTCCTAATCTTTAATGTTGGGTCAATTATATTGCTCGTGAAAGGAGTAGGGAAACTTTTTACAAGAGTCCATTGCAATTGCTTTTTCTTAAGTAATATGTTTGTAGACTAAAATTATATAAATCATTTCAAATTGCATTGTGGCAAAGGAGAAAATGAAAAAAATACAAAATTAAAATTCAACTGATAATTTACAATCCATTTATCCCTATAAGACTTTAGAATTCTAAAAATAGAAAAAGTGCAATGTTTTAATTTTTAATTTTATTGCTAATGCCATTGCATATGAACGGTGAGAAAAACATAATATTTGAAAATGTTAATTGAACAAAAATACAAGTAATAAACTCAATTGTATAAAATTCACTTCAGTGGAAGAACATTATAAAAAGCAATCCCAAGTTTCAATGTTAGGTCGAGCATATTGCAGTTGAGGGGAGTGGGGAAACTTCCTGTTAGAGTTCATTGCATTTGCTTTTTCTTAAGTAGTATATTTTTAGACTAAAACTATATAAATCATTTCAAATTGCTTTGTGAGAAAGGAGATAATTAAAAAAATTTCAAAATTTAAATTCAACTGATTATTAACAATTCATTTATCCTTATAGGACTTTAGCATTCTAAAAATTGAAGAAGTGCAATGTTTTGATTTTTAAATTTGTTGTTAATGCCATTGCATTTTGAATGGTGAGAAAAACATAATATTTGAATAAGTTAGTTGAACAAAAATACAAGTAATGGACTTAATTGTATAAAATACAATTTAGTGGACAAATATTATAAATAGCACTCCTAAGCTTCAATGTTGGGTCAAGTATATTGCTCTTGTAGGGGGTAGGGAAACTTCTTGCTAGGGTCTATGGCAATTGCTTTTTCTTAAGCAATATATTTGTAGACTAAAATTATATAAATCTTTTCAAATTGCATTGTGGCAACGAAGACAATGAAAAAATACAAAAGTAAAATTCAACTTATAATTAATAATGCATTTATCCCTATAGGACTTTAGAATTCTAAAAATTGAAAAAGTGAAATGTTTTAATTTTTAATTTTATTGCTAATACCTTTGCATTTGAATGGTGAGAATAACGTAATATTTGAAAATGTCAAGTGAACAAAAATTCAAGTAATGAACTCAATTGTATAAAATATTCTTTAGTGGAAGAATATTATCAATAACAATCCTAAACTTCAATGTTAGCTCGAGCATATTGCTTTTAAGGGGAGTGGGGAAACTTCTTATTAAAGTCCATTGCATTTGCTTTTTCTTAAGTTGTGTATTTTTAGACTAAAGCTATATAAATCATTTCAAATAACTTTGTGGCAAAGGAGATAATTAAAAAAATTTTCAACATTTAAATTCAACTAATTATTAACAATGCATTTATCCCTATAAGATTTTAGAATTTTAAAATTTGAAAAAGTGCATTGTTTTGATTTTAAAATTTATTGTTAATGCCATTGCATTTTGAATGGTGAGAAAAACATAATATTTGAATAAGTTAATTAAACAAAACTACAAGTAATGGACTCAATTGTAGAAAATACAATTTAGTGGACGAATATTGTAAATAACACTCCTAAACTTCAATGTTGGGTCAAGTATATTGCCCTTGTGTGGATTAGGGAAACTTTTTACTTGAGCCCATTGTAATTGCTTTTTTAAAGTAATATGTTTGTAAACCAAAATTATATAAATCATTTCAAATTGCATTGTGGCAAAGGAGATAATGAAAAAAATACAAAAGTAAAATTCAACTGATAATTAACAATGCATTTATCCCTATAAGACTTTAGACTTCTAAAAATTGAAAAAGGGCAATGTTTTAATTTTTAATTTTATTGCTAATGCCATTGCATTTGAATGGTAAGGAAAACATAATATTTGAAAATCTCAATTGAACAATAATACAAGTAATGGACTCAATTGTATAAAATACACTTTAGTAGAAAAATATTTTAAATAACAATCCCAAACTTTAATGTTAAGTCGAGTATATTGTGCTTGAGAGGAGTGGGGAACTTCTTATTAGATTTCATTGCATTTGCTTTTTCTTAAGTAGTATATTTTTAGACTAAAACTATATAAATCATTTGAAATAGCATTGTGGCAAAAGAGATGATGAAAACAATTTCAAAATTTAAATTTAACTGATTATTAACAATGTATTTATCCCTATAGGACTTTTGTTGTTCCCACAGCCTTGTATGGGTTGTAATTGTTGTCAACTAGGGTTAAGTGTGCAAGAGAGTAAAGTCACATAGAAGGGCGAGAAAGTAAATCTACCGCATAAGGGCAAGAACGTAAATTTGCCATGTAAGCCCTATTAGGGTTTTATGGAAGAGAGTATATAAAGGCCTTGGAAGATAAAACTAGGGAAGAGGGCCAACACAATTGAAAAGCAGCAACCCTACAACAACCGGCCAAAAGGAAGAGAGAGCAGAACGACAAGAGATCAGAAACGACACCACTGGGAGAGCAAACCAGAAACGTCACCACCAGGAAAGCAAACCAGAAACACATCCTGCAAGCAAACCAGAAACGCCTCCTGCAAGCAAACCAGAAACACATCCTGCAACCAAACCAGAAACGCACAACCAGCAAGAGGAGAAATAAGAAACAGACCACCCAGAAGAGAAGACAGCAGACCTGGTATCCGTGAGACCACCCGGAAGAGAAGACAGCAGACTAGAAGCGTGAGGCAGGCCGAGAGACGTGAACCAGAAAAACCAGTAGTGTGAGGCAGGCCAAGAGACGTGAAACAGCAGACCAGGAGCGTGAGACCAGAACGTGCAACGGCGTGACTGATCAGAAGCATGGGGCAGGCCGTGAGACGTGAAACGGCATACCAGAAGCTTGAGTGCAAGCTGTGAAACCGTGAGACGGTGAAAGCAGGAGCTGTGTGAGACAACCTAGAGAAGGAATTTGGCGAAGCATCGGAAAGAACTCAACGTATTTCCAGATTTCTTCAAGAGAGGTTAGAGAGCGTTGCGGTGAACTTCTAAGCAGCAGTGGAGCAGCCTTTCAATTCAACAGAGGCAAGACAAGCTAGAAGAAGGGTAGACACAGTAAGTGACACTCTTTGTATTGTACTTGCTTAGTAATTGCAATAGTGAAAGGAGCAGAAGATTAAGACATCCATTGTAACTGGAATTCTCAAGTATAGTGGATAGTCTCGGTAAAGGAGAGTCCCTACCACCGTGGATGTACGTCACGTTGACGGAACCACGTAAATCTCGTGTGTCCTTAATTTGCTTTACGTTCTGTGTTTTGAATTGAGTTGTAAACGCAGCTAAAGTATCAGCCAACCCATAACCTAACGAAGACCTAAACAAGAACATCTGAATTGTCTATTAGGCAAGGTGTCTGAAAGGTGACTTTGGGGACTATTGTGATTAGTAGGTAGCAATAGATCTACCTTAGTCGAATCTGAGAAAGAGTTCGCTTTTAAGAAGAGATTGAAGTTGTTCACTTTCCTGCGAATTGCGAATTGTGGTGATACTGATTCACCCCTCCTCTCAGTATCACAAACTAGTAGATCTTAGGGTGAAGTTGGGAACTTCAACTTTAGAATTCTAAAAATTGAAAAAGTGCATTGTTTTGATTTTTAAATTTATTGCTAATGCCATTGCATTTGAATGGTGAAAAAAACATATTATTTGAATATGTTAATTGAACAAGAATACAAATACACTTTAGTGAATAAATATTATGAATAGCAATCCCAAGCTTCAATGTTAGGTCGAACATATTGCTCTTGAAGGGAGTGGGGAGACTTCTTATCAGAGTCCATTGTATTTGCTTTTTCTTTAGTTGTATATTTTTAGACTAAACTTGTATAAATAATTTTGAGTGGCATTATGGCAAATGGGACAATTAAAACAATTTGAAAATGTAAATTGAACTAATAATTAACAATGCATTTATACCTATAGAACTTTAGAATTTTAAAAATTGAAAAAGTGCAATAGTTTAATTTTTAAATTTATTGCTAATGCCATTGTATTTGAATGGTAAGAAAAACATAATATTTGAAAATGTTAATTGAACAAAAATACAAGTAATGAATTCAATTGAATAAAATACATTTTAGTGGAAAAATATTATAAATTACAATCCCAAACTTCAATGTTAGCTCAAGCATATTGCTCTAAGGGGAGAAGAGAAGCTTCTTATTAGAGTCCATTACATTTGCTTTTTCTTAAGTTGTATATTTTTAGACTAAAACTATATGAATTATTTGAAATAGCTTTGTGGCAAAGGAGATAATTAAAAAAATTTCAAAATTTAAATTCAACTGATTATTAACAATGCATTTATCCCTATAGGACTTTAGAATTCTAGAAATTGAAAAGTGCAATGTTTTGATTTTTAAATTTAGTACTAATGCCATTGCATTTGAATGGTGAGAAAAACATAATATTTGAAAATGTTAATTGAACAAAAAATACAAGTAATGGACTCAATTGTATAAAATTCACTTTAGTGGAAGAATATTATAAATAACAATCCCAAACTTCAATGTTAGGTCGAGCATATTGCGCATGAGGGGAGTGTGGAAACTTCTTTTTAGAGTTCATTGCATTTGCTTTTTCTTAAGTTGTAGATTTTTAGACTAAAATTATATAAATCATTTAAAATAGCATCGTGGCAAAAGAGATAATTAAAAAAATTTCAAAATTTAAATTTAACTGATTATTAATAATGTATTTATCTCTATAGAACTTTAGAATTTTAAAAATTGAAAAAGTGCATTGTTTTGATTTTTAAATTTATTACTAATGTTATTGCATTTAAATGGTGAGAAAAACATACTATTTGAATATATTAATTGAACAAAAACACAAGTAATGGACTCAATTGTATAAAATACACTTTAGTGGTAGAATATTATAAATAACACTCCCAAGTTTCAATGTTGGGGCAAGTATATTGCTCTTATGAGGAGTAGGGAAACTTCTTACTAGAGTCCACTACAATTGCTTTTTCTTAAGTAATATATTTGTAAACTAAAATTATATAAATCAATTCAAATTGCATTGTGGCAAAGGAGACAATGAAAAAAATACAAAAGTAAAATTCAACAGATAATAAACAATGCATTTATCCCTATAAGATTTTAGAATTGTAAAAATTGAAAAAGTGCAATGTTTTAATTTTCAATTTTATTGCTAATGCCATAGCATTTGAATGGTGAGAAAAACATAATATTTGAAAATGTTAATTGAACAAAAATTCAAGTAATGGACTCAATTGTATAAAATACACTTTAGTGGAAGAACATTATAAATAACAATCCCAAACTTCAATGTTAGCTCGAGCATATTGCTCTTAAGGGGAGTGGGGAAACTTCTTATCAGAGTCCAATGCATTTGCTTTTTCTTAAATTGTATATTTTTAGACTAAGACTATATAAATCATTTCAAATAGCTTTGTGGCAAAGGAGATAATTACAAAAATTTCAAAATTTAAATTTGACTGATTATTAACAATGCATTTACCTTAATAGGACTTTAGAATTCTAAAAATTGAAAAAGTGTAATGTTTTGATTTTTAAATTTGTTGTTAATGCCATAGCACTTTGAAGGGTGAGAAAAACATAATATTTGAATAAGTTAATTGAACAAAAATACAAGTAATGGACTCAATTGTATAAAATATAATTTAGTGGATGAATATTTTAAATAACACTCCTAATCTTTAATGTTGGGTCAAGTATATTGCTCGTGTGGGGAGTAAGGAAACTTCTTACTAGAATCCATTGCAATTGCTTTTTCTTAGGTAATATGTTTGTAGACTAACATTATATAAATCATTTCAAATTGCATTGTGGCAAAGGTGAAAATGAAAAAAATACAAATGTAAAATTCAACTGATAATTAACAATGCATTTATCCCTATAAGACTTTAGAATTCTAAAAATTGAAAAAGTGCAATGTTTTAATTTTTAATTTCATTACTAATGCCATTACATTTGAATGGTGAGAAAAACATAATATTTGAAAATGTTAATTGAACAAAAATACAAGTAATGTCTTCAATTTTATAAAATACACTTTAGTGGATAAATATTATAAATAGCTATTCTGAGCTTCAATGTTAGGTCAAGCATATTGCGATTGAGGGGAGTAGGGAAACTTCTTATTAGAGTTCATTGCATTTGCTTTTTCTTAAGTTGTATATTTTTAGACTTAAACTATATAAATCATTTGAAATAGCATTATGGCAAGGAGATAATGAAAAAAATTTCAAAATTTAAATTCAATTGATTATTAACAATGCATTTATCCTTATAGGAACTTTAGAATTCTAAAAATTGAAAAAGTGCATTGTTTTGATTTTTAAATTTATTACTAATGCCATTGCATTTGAATGGTGAGGAAAACATACTAACTTAGTGGATGAATGTTATAAATAGCAATCCTAAGCTTCAATGTTAGGTCGAGCATATTGCGCTTGAGGGGAGTGGGGAAACTTTTTATTAGAGTTCATTGCATTTGCTTTTTCTTAAGTTGTATATTTTTAGACTAAAACTACATAAATCATTTAAAATAGCATTATGGCCAAGGAGATAATTAAAAATTAAAAAATTTCAAAATTTAAATTCAACTGATTATTAACAATGCATTTATCCCTATAGGACTTTAGAACTCTAAAAATTGAAAAAGTGCAATGTTTTGATTTTTAAATTTGTAGTTAATGCATTTGCATTTTGAATGGTGAGAAAAACATAATATTTGAATAAGTTAATTGAACAAAAATACAAGTAATGCACTCAATGGTATAAAATACACTTTAATTGATGAATATTATAAATAGCAATCCCAAATTTGAATGTTGGGTCAAGCAGATTGCTCTTGAAGGGAGTGGAGAAACTTCTTATTAAAGTCAATTGGATTTGGTTTTCTTAAGCAATTTGTTTATGGACTAAAATTATATAAATGTTTTTAAATTGCATTATGCCAAAGGAGACAATTAAAAAGTTACAAATTTTAAATTTGACTGATTATTAATAATGAATTTATCCCTATAATATTTTAAAATTCTAAAAGTTGAAAAAAATGCAATGTTTTGATTTTTAAATTTATTGTTAATGCCATTTCATTTTGAATGGTGAGAAAAACATAACGTTTGAGTATGTTAGTTGAACAAAAATACAAGCAATGGACTCAATTGTATAAAATACACTTTTGGGGATGAATATTATGAATACCAAGCCCAAGCCTCAATGTTGGGTCAAGCATATTGCTCTTGAAGGGAGTGGGGAAACTTCTTATTAGAGTCCAATACATTAGTTATTTCTAAAGTTATATTTTCTAGACTAAAATTATATAACTCATTTCAAATAACATTGTCACAAAGGAGACCATTAAAAAAATTACAAAAGTAAAATTCAACTAATAACTAACAATGCATTTATCCCCATAGGACTTTAGAATTCTCAAAATTGAAAAAGTGCAATGTTTTGATTTTTAAATTTATTGCTAATGCCATTGCATTTGAATGGTGAGAAAAACATTCTATTTGAATATGTTAATTGAACAAAAATACAAGTAATGGACTCAATTGTAGAAAATACACATTAGTGGATGAATATTACAAATAGCACTCCCAAGCTCCAATGTTGGGTCAAGTATATTGCTCTTGAGGGGAGTCGAGAAACTTCTTATTATAGTCCATTGTAATTGCTTTTTCTTAAGTAATATGTTAGTAGACTAAAATTATATAAATCATTTCAAATTGCATTGTGACAATGGAGACAATTAAAAAAAATTACAAAAATTAAATTCAACTGATTATTAACAATGTATTTATCCCTGTAAGTCTTTAAAGTTCTAAAATTTGAAAAAATGCAATGTTTTGATTTTTAAATTTATTGTTAATGCCTTTGCTTTTTGAATGGTGAGAAAAACATAATATTTGAATATGTTAATTGAACAAAAATTCACGTAATGATCTCAATTATATCAAATACAATTTAGTGGATGAATATTATCAATAACACTCCCAAGCTTCAATATTGGGTTTGGCATATTGCTCTTGAAGGGAGTGGGGAAACTTCTTATTAGAGTCCAATACATTAGCTTTTTCTAAAGTAATATTTTTTTAGACTAAAATTATATAAATCATTTCCGATAACATTGTCACAAAGGAGAAATTAAAAAAATTACAAAAGTAAAATACAACTGATAACTAACAATGCATTTATCCCTATAGGACTTTAGAATTCTAAAAATTGAAAAAGTGCAATGTTTTGAGTTTTAAACTTATTGCTAATGCCATTGCATTTGAATGGTGAGAAAAACATAATATTTGAATATGTTAAGTGAACAAAAATAAAACAAATGGACTTAATTGTATAAAATACAATTTAGTGGAAGAATATTATAAATAGCAATCCCAAACTTCAATGTGAGGTCAAGCATATTGCGCTTAAGGGGGTGGGGAAACTTCTTTTTCTTAACTTCTTATTGAGCATTGCATTTGCTTTTTCTTAACTTGTATATTTTTAGACTAAAACTATATAATCATTTTAAATAGCATTGTGGCAAAGGAGATAATTAAAAAAATTTCAAAATTTAAAATCAATTGATTATTAACAGTGCATTTACCCCTATAGGAATTTAGAATTCTAAAAATTGCAACAATGCAATGTTTTGATTTTTAAATTTATTGTTAATGCCGTTGCAGTTGGAATGGAGAGAAAAACATAATATTTGAATAAATTAATTGAAGAAAAATACAAATAATGTACTCAATTGTATAAAATACTCTTTAGTAGATGAATATTATAAATAGCACTCCAAGGCTTCAATGTTAGGTCGAGCATATTGCGCTAGAGTGGGGTGGGGAAACTTCTTATTATAGTCCATTGTATTTGCTTTGCCTAAATAATATGTTTGTAGACCAAAACTATATGAATAATTTCAAATAGCATTGTGGCAAAGGAGATCATTAAAAGAAATTTCAAAATTTAAATTCAACTGATTATTAACAGTGCATTTATCCCTATAAGAATTTAAAATTCTAAAAATTGAAAAAGTGAAATGTTTTGATTTTTACATTTATTGCTAATGTCATTACATTTGAATGGTGAGGAAAACATAATATTTGAATAAGTTAATTGAACAAAAATACAAGTAATGTATCCAATTATATAAAATACTCTTTAGTGGATGAATATTATAAATAGCACTTCCAAGCTTCAATGTTAGGCCGAGCATATTGCACTTGAGGAGGGTGGAGAAACTTCTTATTAGTGTCCATTGCATTTGCTTTTTCTTAAGTTGTACATTTTTAGACTAAAACTATATAAATCATTTCAAATATCATTGTGGCAAAGGAGATAATTAAAAAAATTTAAAAATTTAAATTCAACTGATTATTAACAGTGCATTTATCCCTATAGGAATTTAGAATTCTAAAAATTGAAAAAGTGAAATGTTTTTATTTTTAAATTTATTGTTAATGTCATTGCAGTTGGAATGGTGAGAAAAACATAATATTTAATAAATTTAATTGAACAAAAATACAAGTAATGTACTCAATTCTATAAAATACACTTTAGTGGATGAATATTATAAATAGCAATCCCAAGCTGCAATGTTAGGTCAAGCATATTTCGCATGAGGGGGGTGGGGAAACTTCTTATTAGAGTTCATTGCATTTGCTTTTTCTTTAGTTGTACATTTTGAGACTAAAACTATATAAATCGTTTCCAATATCATTGTGGCAGAGGAGATAATTAAAAAAATTTAAAAATTTAAATTCAACTGATTATTAACAGTGCATTTATCCCTATAGCATTTAGAATTCTAAAAATTGAAAAAGTGATGTTTTGATTTTTAAATTTATTGTTAATGTCATTGTAGTTGGAATGGTGAGAAAAACATAACATTTAATAAATTTAATTTAACAAAAATACAAATAATGTACTCAATTGTATAAAAAACACTTTAGTCGATGAATATTATAAATAACAATCCCAAGGTTCAATGTTAGGTCGAGCGAATTATGCTTGAGGGGGGTGGGGAAAACTTCTTATTAGAGTCCATTGCATTTGCTTTTTCTTCAGTTGTACATTTTTAGACTCAAACTATATAAATCGTTTCAAATATCATTGTGGCAAAGGAGATAATTAAAAAAATTTCAAAATTTAAATTCAACTGATTTCTAACAGTGCATCTATCCTTATAGGAATTTAGAATTCTAAAAATTGAAAGTGCATTTTTTTGATTTTTAAATTTATTGTTAATGTTGTTGCAATTGGAATGGTGAGAAAAAGAGAATATTTGAAGAAGTTAATGGAACAAAAATACAAGTAATGTACTCAATTGTATAAAATACTCTTTAATAGATGAATATTATAAATAGCACTCCCAGGCATCAAAGTTAGGTCGAGCATATTGCGCTAAAGGGGGGGTGGGGAAACTTCTTATGAGAGTCCATTGCATTTGCTTCGCCTAAATAATATGTTTGTAGACCAAAACTATATGAATCATTTCAAATAGCATTGTGGCAAAGGAGATCACTAAAAAAATTTCAAAATTGAAATTCAACTGATTATTAACAATGCATTTATCCCTATAGGAATTTAGAATTCTAAAAATTGAAAAAGTGCAATGTTTTGATTTTTAAATTTATTATTAATACCGTTGCAGTTGGAATGGTGAGAAAAACATAATATTTAATAAATTTAATTGAACAAAAATACAAGTAATGTACTCAATTGTATAAAAAACACTTTTGTCGATGAATATTATAAATAGCAATCCCAAGCTTCAATGTTAGGTCGAGCATATTGCGCTTGAGGGGGGTGGGGAAACTTCTTATTAGAGTCCATTGCATTTGCTTTTTCTTAAGTTGTACATTTTTAGACTAAAACTATATAAATCGTTTCAAATATCATTGTGGCACAGGAGATAACTAACAAAATTTCAAAAATTTAAATTCAACTGATTATTAACAGTGCATTTATCCCTATAGGAATTTAGAATTCTAAAAATTGAAAAAGTGCATTTTTTGATTTTTAAATTTATTCTTAATGTTGTTGCAGTTGGAATGGTGAGAAAAAGAGAATATTTGAATAAGTTAATGGAACAAAAATACATGTAATGTACTAAATTGTATAAAATACTCCTTAGTAGATGAATATTATAAATAGCACTCCAAGGCTTCAATGTTAGGTCGAGTATATTGTGCTAGAGGGGGGTGGGGAAACTTCTTATCAGAGTCCATTGCATTTGCTTTGCCTAGATAATATGTTTGTACACCAAAACTGTATGAATCATTTCAAATAGCATTGTGGCAAAGGAGATCATTAAAAAAATTTCAAAATTTAAATTCAACAAATTATTATGAGTGCATTTATCCCTATAGGAATTTAGAATTCTAAAAATTCAAAATGTGCAATGTTTTGATTTTTACATTTATTGCTAATGCCATTACATTTGAATGGTGAGAAAAATATTACATTTGAATAAGTTAATTGAACAAAAATACAAGTAATGTACCCAATTGTATAAAATACGCTTTAGTTGATGAATATTATAAATAGCAATCCCAAGTTTCAATGTTAGGTCGAGCATATTGCGCTTGAGGGGGGTGGGGAAATTTCTTATTAGAGTCCATTGCATTTGCTTTTTCTTAAATTGTACATTTTTAGACTAAAATTATATAAATCGTTTCAAATATCATTGTGGCAAAGGAGATAATTAAGAAAATTTCAAAATTTAAATTCAATTGATTATTAACAGTGTATTTATCCTTATAGGAATTTAGAATTCTAAAAATTGAAAAAGTGCAATATTTTGATTTTTAAATTTATTGTTAATGTTGTTGCAGTTGGAATGGTGAGAAAAACATAATATTTAATAAATTTAATTGAACAAAAATACAAGTAATGTACCCAATTGTATAAAATACTCTTTAGTAAATGAATATTATAAATAGCACTCCAAGGCTTCAATGTTAGGTTGAGAATATTGCACTACAGAGGGGGTGGGGAAACTTCTTATCAGAGTCCATTGCATTTGCTTTGCCTAAATAATATGTTTGTTGACCAAAACTATATGACTCATTTCAAATAGCATTGTTGCAAAGGAGATCATTAAAAAAATTTCAAAATTTAAATTCAACAAATTATTAAGAGTGCATTTATCCCTACAGGAATTTAGAATTCTAAAAATTCAAAATGTGCAATGTTTTGATTTTTACATTTATTGCTAAAGCCATTACATTTGAATGGTGAGAAAACTATAACATTTGAATAAGTTAATTGAACAAAAATCCAAGTAATGTACTCAATTGTATAAAATACGCTTTAGTGGATGAATACTATAAATAGCAATCCCAAGCTTCAATGTTAGGTCGAGCATATTGCGCTTGAGGGGGGTGGGAAAATTTCTTATTAGAGTCCATTGCATTTGTTTTTTCTTAAGTTGTACATTTTTAGACTAAAACTATATAAATCGTTTCAAATATCATTGTGGCAAAGGAGATAATTAAGAAAATTTCAAAATTTAAATTCAACTGATTATTAACATTGTATTTATCCCTATAGGAATTTAGAATTCTAAAAATTGAAAAAGTGTAATGTTTTGATTTTTAAATTTATTGTTAATGCCCTTGCAGTTGGAATGGTGAAAAAAACATAATATTTGAATAAGTTAATTGAAGAAAAATACAAATAATGTACTCAATTGTATAAAATACTCTTTAGTAGATGAATATTATAAATAGTACTCCCAGGCTTCAATGTTAGGTCGAGCATATTGCGCTAGAGGGGGGTGGGGAAACTTCTTATTACAATCCATTGCATTTGCTTTGCCTAAATAATATGTTTGTAGACCAAAACTCTATGAATCATTTCAAATAGCATTGTGGCAAAGGAGATCATTAAAAAAATTTCAAAATTTAAATTCAACAGATTATTAACAGTGCATTTATCCCTATAGGAATTTAGAATTCTAAAAATTGAAAAAGTGAAATGTTTTGATTTTTAAATTTATTATTAATGTCATTGCAGTTGGAATGGTGAGAAAAACATAATATTTAATAAATTTAATTGAAGAAAAATACAAGTAATGTACTCAATTGTATAAAAAACACTTTAGTCGATGAATATTATAAATAGCAATCCCAAGCTTCAATGTTAGGTCAGGCATATTGCGCTTGAGGGGGGTGGGGAAACTTCTTATTAGAGTCCATTGCATTTACTTTTTCTTAAGTTGTACATTTTTAGACTCAAACTATATAAATCGTTTCAAATATCATTGTGGCACAGGAGATAATTAAAAAAATTTAAAAATTTAAATTCAACTGATTATTAACAGTGCATTTATCCCTATAGGAATTTAGAATTCTAAAAATTGAAAAAGTGCATTTTTTGATTTTTAAATTTATTGTCAATGCTGTTGCAGTTGGAATGGTGAGAAAAAGAGAATATTTGAATAAGTTAATGGAACAAAAATACAAGTAATGTACTCAATTGTATAAAATACTCTTTAGTAGATGAATATTATAAATAGCACTCCAAGGCTTCAATGTTGGGTTGAGTATATTGTGCTAGAGGGGGGCGGGGAAACTTCTTATCAGAGTCCATTGCATTTGCTTTGCCGAAATAATATGTTTGTAGACCAAAACTATATGAATCATTTCAAATAGCATTGTGGCTAAGGAGATCATTAAAAAAATTTCAAAATTTAAATTCAACTGATTATTAACAGTGCATTTATCCCTATAGGAATTTAGAATTCTAAAAATTAAAAAAGTGAAATGTTTTGATTTTTAAATTTATTGTTAATGCCATTGCAGTTGGAATGGTGAGAAAAACATAATATTTAATAAATTTAATTGAACAAAAATACAAGTAATATACTCAATTGTATAAAAAACACTTTAGTCGATGAATATTATAAATAGCAATCCCAAGTTTCAATGTTAGGTCGAGCATATTGCGCTTGAGGGGGGTGGGAAAACTTCTTATTAGAGTCCATTGCATTTGCTTTTTCTTAAGTTGTACATTTTTAGACTAAAACTATATAAATCGTTTCAAATATCATTGTGGCACAGGAGATAACTAACAAAATTTCAAAAATTTAAATTCAACTGATTATTAATAGTGCATTTATCCCTATAGGAATTTAGAATTCTAAAAATTGAAAAATGCATTTTTTTGATTTTTAAATTTATTGTTAATGCTGTTGCAGTTGGAATGGTGAGAAAAAGAGAATATTTGAATAAGTTGATGGAACAAAAATACAAGTAATGTACTCAATTGTATAAAATACTCTTTAGTAGATGAATATTATAAATAGCACCACAAGGCTTCAATGTTAGGTCGAGCATATTGTGCTAGAGGGGGGTGGGGAAACTTGTTATCAGTGTCCGTTGCATTTGCTTTGCCTAAATAATATGTTTGTAGACCAAAACTATATGAATCATTTCAAATAGCATTGTGCCAAAGGAGATCATTAAAAAATTTCAAAATTTAAATTCAACAAATTATTATGAGTGCATTTATCCCTATAGGAATTTAGAATTCTAAAAATTCAAAATGTGCAATGTTTTGATTTTTACATTTATTGCTAATGCAATTACATTTTAATGGTGAGAAAAATATAACATTTGAATAAGTTAATTGAACAGAAATACAAGTAATGTACTCAATTGTATAAAATATGATTTAGTGGATGAATATTATAAATAGCAATCCCAAACTTCAATGTTGGGTTGAGTATATTGCGCTTGAGGGGGGTGGGGAAATTTCTTATTAGAGTGCATTGCATTTGCTCTTTCTTAAGTTGTACATTTTTAGACTAAAACTATGTAAATCATTTCAAATATCATTGTGGCAAAGGATATAATTAAGAAATTTTCAAAATTTAAATTCAACTAGATTATTAACAGTGTATTTATCCCTATAGGAATTTAGAATTCTAAAGTCATTGCAGTTGGAATGGTGAGAAAAACATAATATTTGAATAAGTTAATGAAACAAAAATACAAGTAAGGGACTCAATTGTATAAAATACACTTTAGTGGATGAATATTATAAATAGAATTCCCAAGCTTTAATGTTGGGTCATGTATATTGTTCTTAAGCAAAGTAGGAAACTTCTTATTAGAGTCCTATTGCAATTGCATTTTCTTAAATAATATGTTTGTAGACTAAAATTATACAAATCATTTCAAGTGGCAAATTGGCGAAGGAGACAATTAAAAAAATATATAAAAGTAAAATTCAACTGATAATTAACAATGCATTTATCCTTATAAGACTTTAGAATTCTAAAAATAAAAAAGTGCAATGTTTTGATTTTTCAATTTATTGCTAATGCCATTACATTTGAATGGTGAGAAAAACATAATATTTGAAAATGTTAAATAAACAAAAATATAAGTATTGGACTTAATTGTATAATATACACTTTAGTGGAAATATATTATAAATAGCAATTCCAAGCTTCAATCTTAGGACGAGCATATTGCACTTGAGGGGGGTGGGGAAACTTCTTATTAAAGTCCATTGCATTGGCTTTTTCTTAAGTTGTATATTTTTAGACTAAAACTATATAAATCATTTGAAATAGCATTGTGGCAAAGGAAATAATTAAAAAATTTAAAAATTTAAATTCAACTAATTATTAACAGTACATTTATCCCTATAAGAATTTAGAATTTGGAAAATTGAAAATGTGCAATGTGTTGATTTTTAAATTTATTGTTAATGTCATTGCATTTGGAATGGTGAGAAAAACATAATATTTGAATAAGTTAATTGAATGAAAATACAAGTAATAGACTCAATTGTATAAAATACACTTTAGTGGAAAAATATTATAAATAGCAATCTCAAACTTCAGTGTTAGGATAAGTGTATTCCGCTTGAGGGGGGCAGGGAAACTTCTTATTAGAGTCCATTGTATTTGCTTTTTCTTATGTTGTATATTTTTAGACTAAAACTATATGAATCATTTCAAATAGCATTGTGGCAAATGAGATAATTAAAAAAAATTAAAAATTTAAATTCAACTGATTATTAGCAGTGCATTTATCCCTATAGGAATTTAGAATTCTAAAAATTGAAAAGGTGCAAAATTTTGATTTTTAAATTTATTGTTAATGCTATTGCGGTTGGAATGGTGAGAAAAACATAATATTTGAATAAGTTAATTGAAGAAAAATACAACTAATGTACTTAATTGTATAAAATACTCTTTAGTGGATGAATATTATAAATAACACTCCCAAACTTCAATGTTAGGTCGAGCATATTGCGCTAGAGGGGGTGGGGAAACTTCTTATTAGAGTCCATTGCATCTACTTTGTCCTAAATAATATGTTTGTAGACGAAAACTATATGAATCATTTCAAATAGCATTGTGGCAAAGGAGATAATTAAAAAAGGTTTCAAAATTAAAATTCAACTAATTATTAACAGCGCATTTATCCCTATAGGAATTTAGAATTCTAAAAATTAAAAAAGTGCAATGTTTTGATTTTTAAATTTATTACTAATGCCATTACATTTGAATGGTGAGAAAAACATGATATTTGAATAAGTTAATTGAACAAAAATACAAGTAATGTACTCAATTGTATAAAATACGCTTTAGTGCATGAATATTATAAATAACACTTCTAAGTTTCAATGTTAGGTCGAGCATATTGCGCTTGAACGGGCTGGGGAAACTTCTTATTAGTGGATGAATATTATAAATAGCAGACCCAAACTTCAATGTTAGGTCATGTATATTGCCCTTGAGGGAGTAGGGGAACTTCTTATTAGTGTCCATTGCAATTGCTTTTTCTTCAATAATATGTTTGAAGACTAAAATTATACAAATCATTTCAAATTGCATTATGGCAAAGGAGACAATTAAAAAAAATACAAAAGTGAAATTCAATCAATAATTAACAATGCATTTATTCTTATAAGACTTTAGAATTTTAAAAATTGAAAAAGTGCAATTTCTTGATTTTTAAATTTATTGCTAATGCCATTGCATTTGAATGGTGAGAAAAACATAATATTTGAAAATGTTAATTGAACAAAAATACAAGTAACAGACTCAATTGTATAAAATACACTTTAGTTGATGAATATTATAAATAGCATTCCTAAGCTTCAATGTTGGTTCAAGTATATTGCTCTTAAGCGAAGTAGGGAAACTTCTTCTTAGAGGCCATTGCAATTGCATTTTCTTAAATAATACGTTTGTAGACAAAAATTATTTAAATCATTTCAAATTGCATTGTGGCAAAGGAGAATATTAAAAAAAATACAAAAGTAAAATTTTACTGAAAATTAACAATGCATTTATCCTTATAGGACTTTAGAATGCTAAAAATTGAAAAAGTATAATGTTTTGGTTTTTAAATTTATTGCTAATGTCATTGCATTTGAAGAGCAAGAAAAACATAATATTTGAAAATGTTAGTTGAACAAAAATACTAGTAAAGGACTCAATTGTATAAAATACACTTTAATAGATGAATATTACAAATAGCACTCCCAAGCTTCAATGTTGGGTCAATAATATTGCTCTTAAGGGGAATAGGGAAACTTCTTTATTAGAGTCCATTGCAATTGCTTTTTCTTAAACAATATCTTTGTAGACTAAAATTATATAAATCATTTCAAATTGGATTGTTGCAAAGGAGACAATTCAAAGAAATAAAAAACTAGAATTTTACTGATAATTAACAATGCATTTATCCTTATAGGACTTTAGAATTCTAAAAATTGAAAAAGTGTAATGTTTTGATTTTTAAATTTATTACTAATGCAATTGCCTTTGAATTGTGAGAAAAACATAATGTTTTAATATATTAGTTGAACAAAAATCCAAGTAATGGACTCAACTGTATAAAATACACTTTAGTGGATGAATATTATAAATAGCATTCCTAATCATAAATGTTGGATCAAGTCTATTGCCCTTGAGGGGAGTAGGGAAACTTCTTATTAGAGTCCATTCCAATTGCTTTTTCTTAAATAATATGTTTGTAGACTAAAATTATATCAACCATTTCAAATTGGATTGTCGCAAAGGAGAAAATTAAAAGAAATACAAAAGTAGAATTCAACCGATAATTAACAATGCATTTATCTTTATAAGACATTAGAATTCTAAAAATTGAAAAAGTGTAATGTTTTGATTTTTAAATTTATTGCTAATGCCATTGCATTTGAATGGTAAGAAAAACATAATGTTTGAATATGTTAGTTGAACCAAAATTCAAGTAATAGACTCAACTGTATAAAATACACTTTAGAGGGTGAATATTTTAAATAACATTCCCAAGCTTCAATGTTGGGTCAAGTATATTGCTCTTCAGGGCAGTAGTGAAACTTGTTATTAGAGTCCATTGCAATTGCTTTTTCATAAATAATATGTTTGTAAACTAAAATTATATACATCATTTCAAATTGCATTGTGGCAAAGTAAACAATTGAAAAAAATACAAAAATAAAATTTAACTAATAATTAACAATGCATTTATCCTTATCGGACTTTAGAATTCTAAAAATTGAAAAAGTGCAATGTTTTGATTTTTAAATTTATTGCTAAGGCCATTGCATTGGAATGGTGAAAAAAACATAATGTTTAAATATGTTAGTTGAACAAAAATCCAAGTAATGGACTTAATTGTATAAAATACACTTTAGTGGAAGAATATTATAAATAGCAATCCCAAGGTTTAATGTTAGTCAAGTATATTGCACTTAAGGGGGTGGGGAAACTTCTTATTAGAGTCCATTGTATTTGTTTTTTCATAAATAATATGTTTGTAGACTAAAATAATATAAATTATTTCAAATTACATTATGGCAAAGGAGACAATTAAAAAAAATACAAAAGTAAAATTCAACAGATAATTAAGAATGCATTTACCCTTATAGGACTTTAGAATTCTAAAAATTGAAAAAATGCAATGTTTTGATTTTTAAATTTATTGCTAATGCTATTGCATTGGAATGGTGAGAAAAACATAATGTTTGAATATGTTAGTTGAACAAAAATCCAAGTAATGGACTCATTTGTATAAAATACACTTTAGTTGAAGAATATTATAAATAGCAATCCCAAGCTTTAATGTTAGGTCAAGCATATTGCACTTGTGGGGGTAGGGAAACTTCTTATTAAAGTCCATTGCATTTGCTTTTTCTTAAATAATATGTTTGTAGACTAAAATTATATCAATCATTTCAAATTGGATTGTCGCAAAGGAGACAATTAAAAGAAATACAAAAGTAGAATTCAACTGATAATTAACAACGCATTTATCCTTATAAGACTTTAGAATTCTAAAAATTGAAAAAGTGTAATGTTTTGATTTTTAAATTTATTGCTAATGTAATTGCCTATGAATTGTGAAAAAAAAACATAATCTTTGAATATGTTAGTTGAACAAAAATCCAAGTAATGGACTCAACTGTATAAAATACATTTTAGTGGATGAATATTATAAATAGCATTCCCAAGCTTCATTGTTGGGTCAAGTATATTCCTCTTGAAGGGAGAAGGGAAACTTCTTATTAGAGTCCATTCCGATTGCTTTTTCTTAAATAATATATTTGTAGACTAAAATTATATCAATCATTTCAAATTGGATTGTCACAAAGGAGACAATTAAAAGAAATGCAAAAGTAGAATTCAACGGATAATTAACAATGCATTTATCCTTATAGGACTTTAGAATTCTAAAAATTGAAAAAGTGTAATGTTTTGATTTTTAAATTTATTACTAATGCCTTTGCATTTGAATGGTAAGAAAAACATAATGTTTGAATATGTTAGTTGAACAAAAATTCAAGTAATAGACTCAACTGTATAAAATACACTTTAGAGGATGAATATTGTAAATAGCATTCCCAAGCTTCAATGTTGGGTCAAGTATATTGCTCTTCAGGGCAGTAGCAAAACTTGTTATTAGAGTCCATTGCAATTGCTTTTTCGTAAATAGTATGTTTGTGAACTAAAATTATATAAATCATTTCAAATTGCATTGTGGCAAAGGAGACAATTAAAAAAAATACAAAAGTAAAATTCAACAGATAATTAACAATGCATTTACCCTTGTTGTTCCCACAGCCTTGTATGGGTTGTAATTGTTGTCAACTAGGGTTAAGTGTGCAAGAGAGTAAAGTCATATGGAAGAGCAGTAAAGTCACATGGAAGGGCAAGAAAGTAAATCTGTCGCGTAAGGGCAAGAACGTAAATCTGCCATGTAAGCCCTATTAGGGTTTTATGGAAGAGAGTATATAAAGGCCTTGGAAGACAAAACTAGGGCAGAGGGCCAACACAATTGAATAAACAGCAACCCTACAGCAACCGGCCAAAAGGAAGAGAGAGCAGAACGGCAAGAGATCAGAAACAACACCACCAGGAGAGCAAACCAGAAACGTCACCACCGGGAAAGCAAACCAGAACCTGCAACCTCCTGCAAGCAAACCAGAAACACGTCCTGCAAGCAAACCAGAAACACGTCCTGCAAGCAAACCAGAAACACATCCTGCAGGCAAACCAGAAACGCCTCCTGCAAGCAAACCAGAAACACATCCTGCAACCAAACCAGAAACGCACAACCAGCAAGAGGAGAAATAAGAAACAGACCACCCGGAAGAGAAGACAGCAGACCTGGTATCCGTGAGACCACCCGGAAGAGAAGACAGCAGACTAGAAGCGTGAGGCAGGGCAAGAGACGTGAACCAGAAAAACCAGTAGTGTAAGGCAGGCCAAGAGACGTGAAACAGCAGACCAGGAGCGTGAGACCAGAACGTGCAACGGCGTGACTGATCAGAAGCGTGGGGCAGGCCGTGAGACGTGAAACGGCAGACCAGAAGCTTGAGTGCAAGCTGTGAAACCTTGAGACGGTGAAAGCAGGAGCTGTGTGAGACAACCTAGAGAAGGAATTTGGCGAAGCATCAGAAAGAACTCAACGTATTTCTAGATTTCTTCAAGAGAGGTTAGAGAGCGTTGCGGTGAACTTCTAAGCGGCAGTGGAGCAGCCTTTCAATTCAACAGAGGCAAGACAAGCTAGAAGAAGAGTAGACACAGTAAGTGACACTCTTTGTATTGTACTTGCTTAGTAATTGCAATAGTGAAAGGAGTAGAAGATTAAGACATCCATTGTAACTATAATTCTCAAGTATAGTGGATAGTCTCGGTAAGGGAGAGTCCCTACCACCGTGGATGTACGTCACGTTGACGGAACCACGTAAATCTCGTGTGTCCTTATTTTGCTTTACATTCTGTGTTTTGAATTAAGTTGTGAACGCAGCTAAAGTATCAGCCAACCCATAACCTAACGAAGACCTAAACAAGAACATCCAAATTGTCTATTAGGCAAGGTGTCTGAAAGGTGACTTTGGGGACTATTGTGATTAGTAGGTAGCAATAGATCTACCTTAGTCGAATCTGAGAAAGAGTTCGCTTTTAAGAAGAGATTGAAGTTGTTCACTTTCCTGCGAATTGTGAATTGTGGTGATGTTGATTCACCCCCCCTCTCAGTATCACAAACTAGTAGATCCTAGGGTGAAGTTGGGAACTTCAACCCTTATAGGACTTTAGAATTCTAAAAATTGAAAAAGTGCAATGTTTCAATTTTTAAATTTATTGCTAATGCAATTGCATTGGAATGGTGAGAAAAACATAATGTTTGAATATGTTAGTTGAACAAAAATCCAACTAATGGACTCAATTGTATAAAATATACTTTAGTGGAAGAATATTATAAATACCAATCCGAAGCTTCAATGTTAGGTTGAGCATATTGTGCTTAATGGGGTAGGAAAACTTCTTATTAGAGTCCATTGCATTTGCTTTTTCTTAAATAATATGTTTATAGACTAAAATTATATAAATTATTTCAAATTGCGTTGTCGCAAAAGAGACAATTAAAGGAAATACAAAAGTAGAATTCAACAGATAATTAACAATGCATTTACCCTTATAAGACTTTAGAATTCTAAAAATTGAAAAAGTGCAATGTTTCAATTTCTAAATTTATTGCTAATGCTATTGCATTGGAATGGTGAGAAAAACATAATGTTTGAATATGTTAGTTGAACAAAAATCCAACTAATGGACTTAGTTGTATAAAATATACTTTAGTGGAAGAATATTATAAATAGCAATCCCAAGCTTCAATGTTAGATCGAGCATGTTGCGCTTAAGGGGGTAGGAAAACTTCTTATTAGAGTCCATTGCATTGGCTTTTTCTTAAATAATATGTTTGTAGACTAAAATTATAGAAATTATTTCAAATTGCGTTGTCGCAAAAGAGACAATTAAAAGAAATACAAAAGTAGAATTCAACAAATAATTAACAATGCATTTACCCTTATAAGACTTTAGAATTCTAAAAATTGAAAAAGCGCAATGTTTCAATTTTTAAATTTATTGCTAATGCCATTGCATTGGAATGGTGAGAAAAACATAATGTTTGAATATGTTAGTTGAGGAAAAATCCAAGTATTGGACTCAATTGTATAAAATACACTTTAGTGGATGAATATTATAAATAACACTCTCAAGTTTCAATGTTGGGTCAACTATATTGCTCTTGAGGGGACTAGGGAAACTTCATTTTAGAATCCATTGCAATTGTTTTTTCTTAAATAATATGTTTGCAAACTAAAATTATATAAATCGTTTCAAATTCCATTGTCGCATAGGAGATAATTAAAAGAAATACAAAAATAGAATTTAACTAATAATTAACAATGCTTTTATCTTTATAGGACTTTAGAATTCCAAAAATTGAAAAAGTGAAATGTTTTGATTTTTAAATTTATTGCTAATGCCATTGCATTGGAATTGTGAAAAAAACATAATGTTTGAATATGTTAGTTAAACAAAATACAAGTAATGGACTTAATTGTATAAAATACAATTTAGTAGAAGAATATTATAAAGAACAATCCCAAGCTTTAATATTAGGTCGAGCATATTGCGCTTTAAGGTGGTGGGGAAACTTCTTATTAGAGTCCATTGCATTTGCTTTTTCCTAAATAATAAGTTTGTAGACTAAAATTATATAAATTATTTCAAATTGCATTGTGGCAAAGTAAACAATTAAAAAAAATACAAAAGTAAAATTCAACTGATAATTAACAATGAATTTGTCCTCATAAGACTTTAGAATTCTAAAAATTGAAAAAGTGTAATGTGTTGATTTTTAAATTTATTGTTAAAGTCATTGCATTTAGAATGGTGAGAAAAACATAATATTTGAATAACTTAGTTGAGCAATAATACTAGTAATGTACTCAATTGTATAAAATACACTTTAGTGGAGGAATATTATAAATAGAACTCCTAAGATTCAATGTTAGGTCAAGTATATTGCTCTTGATGGGAGTAGGGAAGCTTTGTATTAAAGTGCATCGCAATTGCTTTTTCTTTAGTAATATGTTTGTAGACTAAAATTATACAAATCATTTCAAATTGCATTGTGGCAAAGGAGACAATTAAAAAAATTACAAAAGTAAAATTCAACAGATCATTAACAATGCATTTACCCCCATAGGGCTTTAGAATTCTAAAAATTGAAAAAGTGCAATGTTATGATTTTTAAATTTATTGCTAATGCCATTGCATTTGAATTGTGAGAAAAACATAATGTTTGAATATGCTAGTTGAACAAAAATCCAAGTATTGGACTCAATTGTATAAAATACACTTTAGTGGATGAATATTATAAATAACACTCTCAAACTTTAATGTTGGGTCAACTATATTGCTCTTGAGGGGACTAAGGAAACTTCTTTTTAGAATCCATTGCAATTATTTTTTCTTAAATAATATTTGCAGACTAAAATTATATAAATCATTTCAAATTCCATTGTCACAAAGAAGACAATTAAAAGAAATACAAAAATAGAATTCAATTGATAATTAACAATGCTTTGATCCATATAGGACTTTAGAATTCTAAAAATTGAAAAAGTGAAATGTTTTGATTTTTAAATTTATTGCTAATGCCATTGCATTGGAATTGTGAGAAAAACATAATGTTTGAATATGTTAGTTAAACAAAATACAAGTAATGGACTTAATTGTATAAAATACAGTTTAATAGAAGAATATTATAAAGAGGAATCCCAAGCTTTAATATTAGGTCGAGCATATTGCGCTTTAAGGGGGTGGGGAAACTTCTTGTTAGAGTCCATTGCATTTGCTTTTTCCAAAATAATATGTTTGTAGACTTAAATTATATAAATCATTTCAAATTGCATTGTGGCAAAGTAGACAATTAAAAAAATATAAAAGTAAAATTCAACTGATAATTAACACTGCATTTGTTCTCATAGGACTTTAGAATTTTAAAAATTGAAAAATTGCAATGTGTTGATTTTTAAATTTATTGTTAAAGCCATTGCATTTGGAATGGTGAGGAAAACATAATATTTGAATAACTTAGTTGAGCAAAAATACTAGTAATGTACTCAATTGTATAAAATACACTTTAGTGGAGGAATATTATAAATAGCACTCCCAAGATTCAATGTTGGGTCAAGTATATTGCTCTTAAGGGGAGTAGGGAAGCTTCGTATTAGAGTCCATCCCAATTGCTTTTTCTTTAGTAATATATTTGTATACTAAAATTATACAAATTATTTCAAATTACATTGTGGAAAAGGAGACAATTAAAAAAAATATAAAAGTAAAATTCAATTGATAATTAACAATGCATTTACCCTTATAGGACTTTAGAAATTTTAAAATTGAAAAAGTGCAATCTCTTGATTTTAAAATTTATTGCTAATGCCATTGTATTTGAATGGTGAGAAAAACATAATATTTGAAAATGTTTATTGAACAAAAATACAAGTAAGAGACTCAATTGTATAAAATACACTTTAGTTGATGAATATTATAAATGGCATTCCCAAGCTTCAATGCTGGGTTAAGTATATTGCTCTTAAGCGAAGCAAGGAAACTTCTTCTTAGAGGTCATTACAATTGCATTTTCTTAAATAATATGTTTGAAGACTAAAATTGTACAAATCATTTCAAATTGCATTGTGGCAAAGGAGACAATTAAAAAAAACACAAAAGTAAAATTCAATTGATAATTAACAATGCATTTCTCATTATAGAACTTTAGAATTCTAAAAATTGAAAAAGTGCAATGTTTTGATTTCCAAATTTATTGCTAATGTCATTGCATTTGAATGGTGAGAAAAACATAATATTTGAAAATGTTTATTGAACAAAAATACAAGTAACAGACTCAATTGTATAAAATACACTTTAGTTGATGAATATTATAAATGGCATTCCCAAGCTTCAATGTTGGGTTAAGTATATTGCTCTTAAGCGAAGCAGGGAAACTTCTTCGTAGAGGTCATTGCAATTGCATTTTCTTAAATAATATGTTTGAAGACTAAAATCATACAAATCATTTCAAATTGCATTGTGGCAAAGGAGACAACTAAAAAAAATATAAAAGTAAAATTCAACTGATAATTAACAATGCATTTCTCATTATAAGACTTTAGAATTCCAAAAATTGAAAAAGTGCATTGTTTTGATTTTTAAATTTATTGTTAATGCCATTGCATTTGAATAGTGAGAAAAACATAATATTTGAATAAGTTAATTGAACAAAAATATAAGTAATGTACTTAATTGTATAAAATACTCTTTAGTGGATGAATATTATAAATAGTACTCTCAGGCTTCAATGTTAGGTCAAGCATATTGCGCTAGATTGGGGTGGGGAAACTTCTTATTAGAGTCCATTGCATCTACTTTGTCTAAATAATATGTTTGTCAACTAAAACTATATGAATCATTTCAAATAGCATTGTGCCAAAAGAGATCATTAAAAAAATTTCAAAATTTAAATTCAACTGATTATTAACAATTCATTTGTCCTTATAGGAATTTAGAATTCTAAAAATTCAACAAGTGCAATGTTTTGATATTTACATTTATTGCTGATGCCATTACATTTGAATGATGAGAAAAGTATAATATTTGAATAAGTTAATTGAACAAAAATACAAGTAATGTACTCAATTGTATAAAATACGCTTTAGTGGATGAATATTATAAATAGCACTTCCAAGCTTTAATGTTATGTCGAGCATATTGCGCTTGAGGGGGGTGGGGAAACTTCTTATTAGAGTCCATTGCATTTGCCTTTTCTTATGTTGCATATTTTTAGACTAAAACTATATGAATCATTTCAAATAGCATTGTGGCAAAGGAGATAATTAAAAAAATTTTAAATTTATTGCAATTGTCATTGCATTTGAACAGTGATAAAAACATAATTTTTGAATATGTTAATTAAGCAAAAATACAAGTAATAGACTTAATTGCATAAAATACACTTTAGTGGATGAATATTATAAATTGCAATCCCAAGTTTTAATGTTGTATCAAGCATATTACTCTTGAGGGGAAAAGGAAACTTCTTATTAGAGTCCATTGCATTTGCTTTTTCTTAAGTAATATGCTTGTAGACTAAAATTATATAAATCATTTCAAATAGCATTATGGGAAAGGAGACAATTAAAAAAATCACAAAATTTAAATTGACCTTGTTATTAACAATGCATTAATCCTTATAAGACTTCAAAATTCTAAAAGTTGAAAAAATGCAATGTTATGATTTCTAAATTTATTGCTAATGCTATTGCATTTGAATGGTGAGAAAAACATAATATTAGAATATGTTAATTGAACAAAAATACAAGTAATGAACTCAATTGTATTAAATACACTTTTGGGGATCAATATTATAAATAGCAATCCTAAACTTAAATGTTGGGTCAAGCATACTACACTTGAGGCAAGTGAGAGCACTTCTTATTATAGTCCATTGCATTTGCTTTTTCTAAAGTAATATGTTTCTAGACTAAAATTATATAAATAATTTCAAATAGCATTTTGGCAAAGGAGACAATTAAAAAAATTACAGACTTTAAATTCAACTGATTATTAACAATGCATTAGTCCCTATAAGACTTTAAAATTCTAAAAATTGAAAAAATGCAATGCTTTGATTCTCAAATTTATTGTTAATGCCACTGTATTTTGAATGGTGAGAAAAACATAATTTTTGAATATGTTAATTGAATAAAACTACAAATAATGGACTCAATTGTATAAAATACACTTTACTAGATGAATATTATTAATAGTAATCCCAAGCTTTAATGTTATGCCAAAAATATTGCTTTGAGGGGGGGTAGGGAAACTTCTTATTAGAGTCCATTGTATTTGCTTTTTCCTAAGTAATATGTTTATAGACTAAAATTAGATAAATCATTTGAAATTGCATTGTGGTAAAGGAGACAATTAAAAAATTACAAACTTTAAATTCAACTGATTATTAAAAATGAATTTATCCCATAGGACTTTAGAATTCTAAAAATCGAAAAAGTGCAATGTTTTGATTTTTAAGGTTATTGCTAATGCCATTGCATTTAAATGACAAGGAAAACATAATTTTTGAATATGTTAATTGAACAAAAATACAAGTAATGGACTCAATTGCATAAAATACACTTTAGTGGATGAATATTGTAAATAGCAATCCTAAGTTTCAATGTTGTGTCAAGCATATTGCTCTTGAGGGGAAAGGGAAACTTCTTATTAAAGTCCATTGCATTTGCTTTTTCTTAACTATTGTATTTGTAGACTGAAATTATTTAAATTGTTTCAAATTGCATAATGGCAAAGGAGACAGTTAAAAAATTACAAAATTTAAATTCAACTAATTATTAATAATGCATTAATCCCTATAAGACTTCAAAATTCTGAAAGTTGAAAAAATGCAATGTTGTGATTTCTAAATTTATTGCTAATGACATTGCATTTGAATAGAGAGAAAAACATAATATTTGAATATTTTAATTGAACAAAAATACAAGTAATGGACTTAATTGTATAAAATACAGTTTAACGGATGAATATTATAAATAGCAATGCCAAACTTTAATGTTGGGTCAAGCATATTACTCTTGAGGGGAGTGGGGAAACATCTTATTATAGTCCATTGCATTTGTTTCTTTTTTTTTTAAAAGTAATACATTTGTAGACTAAAATTATATAAATCATTTCAATTTGCATTGTGGCAAAGGAGACAATTAAAAATTTACAAACCTTAAATTCAATTGATTATTAACAATGCATTTATCCCTATAGGACTTTAGAATTCTAAAAATAGAAAAAGTGTAATGTTTTGATTTTAAATTTTTTGCTAATGCCATTGCATTTGAATGCTAAGAAAAGCATAATTTTTAAATATGTTAATTGAACAAAAATACAAGTAATGGACTTAATTGCATAAAATACACTTTATTGGATGAATATTATAAATAACAATCCCAAGTTTCAATGTTATGTCAAGCATATTGCTCTTGAGGGGAAAGGGAAACTTCTTACTAGAGTCCATTACATTTGCATTTTCTTAAGTAATATGTTTGTAGACTAAAATTATATAAATAATTTCAAATAGCATTGTGGCAAAGGAGACAATTAAAAAATTACAAAATTTAAATTCAATTAATTATTAACAATGCATTAATCCCTTCAGGACTTTAGAATTCTAAAAAGCAAAAAAGTGCAATGTTATGATTTTTAAATTTATTGCTAATGCCATTGCATTTGAATGGCAAGAAAAGTATAATTTTTAAATATGTTAATTTGTCAAAAATACAAGTAATGGACTCAATTGCATAAAATACACTTTATTGGATGAATATTATAAATAACAATCCCAAGTTTCAATATTATGTCAAGCATATTGCTCTTGAGGGGAAAGGGAAACTTCTTACTAGAGTCCATTACATTTGCATTTTCTTAAGTAATATGTTTGTAGACTAAAATTATATAAATAATTTCAAATAGCATTGTGGCAAAGGAGACAATTAAAAAAATTACAAAATTTAAATTCAACTAATTATTAACAATGCATTAATCCCTTCAGGACTTTAGAATTCTAAAAAGCAAAAAATGCAATGTTATGATTTTTAAATTTATTGCTAATGCCATTGCATTTGAATGGCAAGAAAAGTATAATTTTTAAATATGTTAATTTGTCAAAATACAAGTAATGGACTCAATTGCATAAAATACACTTTAGTAGATAAATGTTATAAATAGCAATCCCTGGTTTCAATGTTGTGTCAAACATATTGCTCTTGAGGGGAAAGGGAAACTTTTTATTAGAGTCCATTGCATTTGCTCCTAAGTAAAATGTTTGTAGACAAAAACTATTTAAATCATTTAAAATTGCATGATGGAAAAGGAGACAATTAAAAAAATTACAAAATTTAAATTCAACTGATTATTAACAATGCATTAATCCCTATAAGACTTGAAAATTCTAAAAGTAGAAATATTACAATGTTATGATTTCTAAATTCATTATTAATGTCATTGCATTTGAATGGTGAGAAAAACATAATATTTGAATATGTTAATTGAACAAAAATACAAGTAATGGATTCAATTATATAAAATACACTTTAGTGGATGAAAAATATAAATAGAAATCCTAAGTTTGAATGTTGGCTCAAGCACATTACTCTTGGGGGGATTAGGGAAACTTCTTATTAAAGTCCATTGCATTTGCTTTTTCTAAAGTAATATGTTTATAGACTAAAATTATATAAATCATTTCAAATAGCATTGTGGGAAAGGAGACAATTAAAAAAATTACAAAATTTACATTTAACTGATTATTAACAATGCGTTAATCCTTGTAAGACTTTAAAATTCTAAAAGTTGAAAAATGCAATGTTATGACTCCTAAATTTATTACTAAAGCCATTGCTTTTGAATGGTGAGAAAAACATAATATTTGAATATGTCAATTGAACAAAAAATACAAGTAATGAACTCAATTATATAAAATACACTTTTGGGGATGAATATTATAAATAACAATCCCAAGCTTAAATGTTTGGTCAAGCATACTACACTTGAGGCAAGTGGGGCGAGTGGGGAAAGTTCTTATTAGAGTCCATTGCATTTGCTTTTTCTATAGTAATCTGTTTGTTGACTAAAATTATGTAGATCATTTTAATTTGCTTTGTGATAAAGGAGACAATTAAAAAAATTACGAACCTTCAATTCAATTAATTATTAACAATGCATTTATCCTTATAGGACTTTAGAATTCTAAAAATAGAAAGAGTGTAATGTTTTGATTTTTAAATTTATTACTAATGCCATTACATTTGAATGGCGAGTAAAATATAATTTTAAATATGTTAATTGAACAAAAATACAAGTAATAAACTAAATTGCATAAAATACACTTTAGTGGATAAATATTATAAATAACAATCTCAAGTTTTTATGTTGTGTCGAGCATATTGCTCTTGAGGGGAAAGGGAAACTTTTTTTAGAGTCCATTGCATTTGCTCCTAAGTAATATGTTTGTAGACTAAAACTATTTAAATCATTTAAAATTGCATGATGGAAAAGGAGACAATTAAAAAAATTACAAAATTTAAATTCAACTGATTATTAACAATGCATTCGTCCTTATAAGACTTGAAAATTCTAAAAGTTGAAATATTACAATGTTATAATTTCTGAATTTATTACTAATGTCATTGCATTTGAATGGAGAGAAAAACATAATATTTAAATATGCTAATTGAACAAAAATACAAGTAATGGACTCAATTGTATAAAATACACTTTAGTGGATGAAAAATATAAATAGCAATCCTAAGCTTGAATGTTGGGTGAAGCATATTGCACTTGAGGCGAGTGGGAAAAGTTCTTATTAAAGTCCATTTCATTTGCTTTCTCTAAAGTAATATGTTTATAGACTATCATTATATAAATCATTTCAAAATGCATTACGACAAAGGAGACATTTAAAAAAGTACAAACTTTAAATTCAACTGATTGTTAACAACTCATTTATCCCTATAAGACTTTAGAATTCTAAAAATCGAAAAAGTGTAATGTTTCGATTTTTAAATTTATTGCAAATGCCATTGCATTTGAATGGCTTGAAAAACATAATTTTGAATATATTAATTGAACAAAAATAAAAGTAATAGACTCAATTGCATAAAATACACTTTAGTGGATGAATATTATAAATAGCAATCCCAAGTTTAAGGTTGTGTCAAGCATATTGCTCTTGAGGGGAAAGGGAAACTTCTTTTTAGAATCTATTGCATTTGTTTTTTTCTTAAATAATATGTTTGTAGACTAAAATTATATAATTCATTTCAAATAGCATTATGGCAAAGGAGACAATTAAAAGATTACAAACTTTAAATTCAACTGATTATTAACAACGCATTTATCCTTATAAGACTTTGGAATTCTAAAAATGGAAAAAGTGCAATGTTTTCATTTTTAAATTTATTGCAATTGTCATTGCATTTGAACGATGACAAAAACATAATTTTTTTTGAATATGTTAATTAAACAAAAATACAAGTGATGGATTTAATTGCATAAAATACACTTTAGTGGGTGAATATTATAAATAGCAATCCCAAGTTTCAATGTTATGTCAAGCATATTGCTCTTAAGGGGAAAGGGAAACTTCTTACTAGAGTCCACTGCATTTGCATTTTCTTAAGTAATATGTTTGTAGACTAAAATTATATAAATCATTTCTAATATCATTGTCACAATGGAGACAATTAAAAATTACAAAATTTAAATTCAACTGATAATTAACAATGCATTTATCGCTATAGGACTTTAGAATTCTAAAAATCGAAAAAGTGCAATCTTTTGATTTTTTAAATTTATTGCTAATGTCATTGAATTTGAATGGCAAGAATAACATAATTTTGAACATGTTAATTGAATAAAAATACAAGTAATGGAATCAATTGCATAAAATAAACTTTAGTGGATGAATATTATAAATAGCAATCCTAAGTTTCAATGTTGTGTCAAGCATATTGCTTTGGAGGAGAAGGTAAGCCTCTTATTAGAGTCCATTGCATTTGCTTTTTCTTAAGTAACATGTTCGTAGACTAAAATTATATAAAATCATTTCAAATTGCATTGTGGCAAAGGAGAAAATTAAAAAAATTACAAAATTTAAATTCGACTAATTATTAATAAGGCATTAATCCTTATAAGATTTTAAAATTCTAAAAGTTGAAAAAATACAATGTTTTGATTTTGAAATTTATTACTAATGCCATTGTGTTTGAATGGTGAGATGAACATAATATTTGAATATGTTAATTGAACAAAACTACGAGTAATGGACTCAATTGTACAAAATAACACCTTAATGGATGATGATTATAAATAAACAATTTCAAGTTTCAATGTTATGTCAAGCATATCGCTCTTAAGGGGAAAGGGAAACTTCTTATTAGAGTTCATTGCATTTTCTTCTTCTTATATAATATGTTTATAGATTAAAATTATATAAATCATTTCAAATTGCAATGTTATGATTTTGAAATTTATTGCTAATGCCATTGCGTTTGAATGATGAGAAAAAACATCATATTTGAATATGTTAATTTGAAAAAAAATACAAGTAATGGACTCAATTGTATAACAAACACTTTTGGGATGAATATTATTAAATAGCAATCCCAAAGCTTGAATGTTAGGTCAAGCATACCGCAGTTGGGGTGAGTGGGGAAAGTTCTTATTAGAGTCCATTGCATTTGCTTGTTCTAAAGAAATATGTTTGTAAACTAAAATTATTTAAATAATTTCAAATTGCATTACGGCAAATGAGACAATCAAAAAAATTACAAACTTAAATTCAACTGATTATTAGCAATGTATTAATCCCTATAAGACTTTAAAATTCTACAAGTTGAAAAAATGCATGTTTTGATTTTTTAAATTTACTGATAATGTCATTGTGTTTGAATGGTGAGAAGAACATAATATTTAAATATGTTAATTAAACAAAACTATGAGTAATGGACTCAATTGTACAAAATATAGTTTAATAGATGAATATTATAAATAGCAATCTCAAGTTTCAATGTTATCTCCAAGCATATTGCTCTTGAGGGGAAAGGGAAACTTCTTAGTAGATCCATTGCATTTGCTTTTTCTTAAGTAATATGTTTGTAGACTAAATTATGTAAACCTTTCAAAATTTTATTGTGGCAAAGGAGACAATTAAAAAATTACAAACTTTAAATTCAAACTGATTATTAACATTGCATTAGTCCCTATAAGACTTTCAAATTCTAAAGTTAAAAAAATGCAATGTTTATGATTTCTATATTTATTACTAATGCCATTATTGTTTGAATGGTAAGAAGAACATAATATTTTGAATATGTAATTGACAAAACTATGAGTAATGGACTCAATTGTACAAAATACACTTTAGTAGATAAATATTAGAATAAAGCAATCCAAGTTTCAATGTTATGTCAAGCATATTGCTCTTAAGGGGAAAG
>JAIRCJ010000247.1:107005-153168 GCA_020883675.1 Bruguiera gymnorhiza
TGATTATTAACAATGCATTTAACTTTATAATACTTTAAAATTACTAAAAGTTTGAAAAAAAAGAACAATGTTTTGATTCCTTAAATTTTATGTTTATGCCCACTTGTTAATTTGAATAGTGAGAAAACATAATATTTGAATAAGTTTTGTTAAACAAAAATAAAAGTAATGGACTCTATTGTATAAATACACTTTAGTGGATGAATATTATAAAGAACAATCCCAAGCTTTAATGTTGGGTCAAGCATATTGCTCTTGAACGAAGTAGGGGAATCTCTTATTAGACCCCATTGCATTTACTTCTTCTTAAGTAATATGTTTGTAGACTAAAAATATATAAATCTTTTCAAATTGCATTGTGGCCAAAAGAGACAAATAAAAAAATTACAAAATTTCAATTCAACTAATTATTAACAATGCATTAATCCCTATAAGACTTTAAAATTCTAAAAGTTGAAATACTGCAATGTTATGGATTTCTAAATTTATTGCTAATGCCATTGCCATTTGAATGGTGGAGCAAAACATAATATTGAATTATGTTAATTGAACAAAAATACAAATAATGGACTCAATTGTATAAATACACTTTACTGGATGAATATTATAAATAGCAATCCTAAGTTTCAATGTTGTGTCAAGCATATAACTCTTGAGGGGAGTTGGGAAACTTCTTATTAGAGTCCATTGCATTTGCTTTTTCTTAAAGTAATATGTTTGTAGACTAAAATTATATAAATCATTTCAAATAGCATTGTGGGCAAAGAGACAATTAAAAAAAAATTACAAAATTTAAATTCAACTGACTATTAATAATGCATTAATCCTTATAACACTTTAATATTCTAAAAGTTGGAAAAATGTAATGTTTTGATTTTTCAAATTTATTACTAATGCCCATTGCATTTGAATGGCGAGAAAAACATAATGTTTGAATATGTTAATTGAACAAACTAGAAATAATGGACTTAATTGTATAAAATACTCTTTAGTGATGAATATTATAAATATCAATCCCAAGCTTGAATGTTGGGTCAAGCATATTGCTTTTGAGGGGAGTGGGGAAATTTCTTATTAGAGTCCATTGCATTTGCTTTTCTCTAAAGTAATATGTTTGTAGACTAAAATTACATAAATCATTTCAATTTGCATTATAGCAAAGGAGAAAATTAAAAAAATTACAAACTTGGAATTCAATTGATTATTAGCAATGCATTTATCCCTATAGGATTTTAGAATTTTACAAATAGAAAAGTACAATGTTTTGATTTTTAAATTTATTACTAATGCCATTACATTTGAATGACGAGAAAAACATAATTTTTGAATATGTTAATTGAACAAAAATACAAGTAATGACTCAATTGTATAAAATACACTTTAGTGGATGAATATTATAAATAACAATCCCAAGATTCAATGTTGTGCCAAGCATATTGCTCTCGAGGGGAAAGGGAAACTTCTTTTTAGAGGCCATTGCATTTAGTTTTTCTTAAGTAATATGTTTGTAGACTAAAATTATATAAATCATTTCAAATAGCATTGTGGCAAAGGAGACAACTAAAAAAAATTACAAAATTTAAATTCAGCTAATTATTAACAATGTGTTAATCCTTATAAGACTTTAATAATCTAAAAGTGGAAAAAATGCAATGTTTTGATTTTTTTAAATTTATTGCTAATGCCATTGCACTTGAATGGTGAGAAAAACATAATATTTGAATATGTTAATTGAACAAAAATACAACTAATGGACTCAATTGTATAAAATACACTTTAGTGGATGAATATTATAAATACCTATCCCAAACTTCAATGTTGGGTCAAGCATATTGTTTTTTAGGGGACTGGGGAAACTTCTTCTTAGAGTCCACTGCATTTGCTTTCTTTTAAGTATTATGTTCGTAGACTAAAATTATATAAATCATTTCAATTTACATTGTGGAAAAGGAGATAAAAAAAACTTACAAAATTTAAATCCAACTTATTATTAACAATGCATTAATCCCTATAAGACTTTAAAATTCTAAAAGTTGAAAACATACAATGTTTTGATTTTTAAATTTATTATTAATGCCATAACATTTTGAATGGTGAGAAAAACATAATATTTTGAATATGTTAATTGAACAAAAATACAAATAATGGACTCAATTGTATAATACAAACTTTAGCGGATAAATATTATAATTAGTAATCCCAAGCTTCAATGTTGGGTCAAGGATATTGCCCTTGACAAGAGTGGGGAAACTTCTTATTGGAGTTCATTGCATTTTCATTTTCTTAAGTAATATGGTTGTAGACTAAAATTATATAAATCATTTCAAATTGCAATCTCAAGCGTTAATGTGGTGTCAAGCATATTTATTTTTAGGGGAATGGAGAAACTTCTTATTAGAGTTCATTGCATTTGCTTTTTCTTAAGTAGTATATTTTTAGACTAAATTTATATAAATCATTTCAAATAGCATTGTCGCAAAAGGGACAATTAAAAAAATTACAAAATTTAAGTTCAACAAATTATTAATAATGCATTAATCCCTATAAGACTTTAAAATTTTAAAAGTTGAAAAAATGCAATGTTTTGATTTTTAAATTTATTGTTAATGCCACTACATTTTGAATGGTGAGAAAAACATAATATTTGAATATGTTAATTGAACAAAAATACAAGTAATTGACGCAATTGTATAAAATATAATTTAATGGATGAATATTATAAATAGCTATTTCAAGTATCAATGTGGTGTCAAGCATATTTGTCTTCAGAGAAGTGGGGAAACTTCTTATTAGAGTCCATTGAATTTGCTTTTTCTTAAGTAATATGGTTGTAGACTTAAATTATATAAATCATTCCAAATTGCATTGTAGCGAAGGAGACAATTAAAAAAATTGTGAAATTTCAATTTAACTGATAATTAACAATGCATTTATCCCCATAGGATTTTAGAATTCTAAAAATTGAAAAAATGCAATGTTTTGATTTTTAAATTTATTGCTAATATCATTGCTTCTGAATGGCAAGAAACAGATAATTTTATAGCAATCCCAAGTTTCAATGTTGTGTCAAGCATATTGCTCTTAAGCGGGAAGGGAAACTTCTTTTAGAGTCCATTGCATTTTCTTTTCTTAAATAATATATTTGTAGACCAAAATTATTTAAATCATTTCAAATTGCATTGTGGCAAAAGAGACAATTAAAACAATTACAAAATTTAAATTCAACAAATTATTAATAATGAATTAATCCCTATAAGACTTTAAAATTTTAAAAGTTGAAAAAATGTAATGTTTTGATTTTTAAATTTATTGTTAATGTCACTACATTTTGAATGGTGAGAAAAACGTAATATTTGAATATGTTAATTGACCAAAAATACATGTAATAGATGCAATTGTATAAAATACAATTTAATGGATGAATATTATAAATAGCTATTTCAAGCATTAATGTGGTGTCAAGCATATTACTATTGAGGGGAGTGGGAAACTTCTTATTAGATACATTCCATTTCCTTTTTCTTAAGTAATATGTTTGTAGACTAAAATTATATACATGATTTCAAATATCATTGTCACAAAGGAGACAATTAAAAAAATTACAAAATTTAAATTCAACTAATAATTAACAATGCATTTATCCCCATAGGACTTTAGAATTCTAAAAATAAAAAAAATGAAATGTTTTGATTTTTAAATTTATTGCTAATGTCATTGCATTTGAATGACATGAAAAACATAATTTTTGAATATGTTAACTGAACAAAAATACAAGTTATAGACTCAATTGCATAAAATACACTTTAGTGGATGAATATTATAAATAACAATCTCAAGTTTCAATGTTGTGTCAAGCATATTGCTCTTGAGGGGAAAGGCAAACTTCTTTTTAAAGTCCATTGCATTTGTTTTTTCTTAAGTAATATGTTTGTAGTCTAAAATTATATAAATCATTTCAACTATCATTGTCACAAAGGAGAAAATTAAAAAAATTACAAAATTTAAATCTAATTGATAATTAAAAATGCATTTATTCTTATAGGACTTTAGAATTCAAATAATCAAAAAAGTGCAATGTTTTGATTCTTAAATGGTTAGAAAAACTTAATATTTGAATATGTTAATTAAATAAAGATACAAGTAATAACTTAATTGTATAAAACAAACTTTAGCGGATGAATGTTATAAATAGAAGTCCCAAGTTTTAATATTGGGTCAAGCATAATGCTCTTGACAAGAGTGGAGAAACTTCTTGTTAGAGTCCATTGCATTTGTTTTTTCTTAAGCAATATGGTTGTAGACTAAAATTATATAAATCATTTGAAATTGCATTATGGCGATGAAAACAATTAAAAAAATTACAAAATTTAAATTCAACTAATTATTAATAATGCATTTATCCCTATAAGACGTTAAAATTCAAAAATTTGAAAAAGTGCAATATTTTGATTTTTAAAGTTATTGTTAACATAATTGCATTTGAATGGTGAGAAAAACATACTATTTGAGTATTAGTTGAACAAAAATACACTTTAATGGATGAATATTATAAATAACAATCCTAAGCTTTAATGTTGTGTCAAGCATATTGCTCTTAAGGGGAGTGGGAGAATCTTCTTATTAGAGTCCATTGCATTTACTTCTTCTTAAGTAATATGTTTGTAGACTAAAATTATATAAATCTTTTTAAAATGCATTGTAGCAAAGGAGACAATTTAAAAATTTACAAAATTTCATTTCAACTGATTACTAACAATGTATTAATCCCTATAAGACTTTAAAATTCTAAAGATGCAAAAATGCAATGTTTTGATTTTCAAATTTATTGTAAATGCCACTACATTTTGAATGGTGAGAAAAACATAATATTTGAATATGTTAATTGAACCAAAAATACAAGTAATGAACTCAATTGTATAAGATACAATTTAGTGGATGTATATTATAAATAGCAATCTCAAGTGTCAATGTGGTGTCAAGCATATTTCTTTTGAGGGGAGTGGGCAAACTTCTTATTAAAATCCATTGAATTTGCTTTTTCTTAAGTAGTATATTTTCAAACTAAAATTATATAAATCATTTCAAATAGCATTGTCATAAAGGAGACAAGTAAAAAAATTACAAAATTTAAATTTAGCAAATTATTAACAATGCATTAATTCCTATAAGACTTTAAAATTCTAAAAGTTGAAAAAATGTAATGTTTTGATTTTTAAATTTATTGTTAATGCCACTAAACATAATTTTTAAATATGTTAATTGAACAAAATTACAAATAATGGGCTCAATTGTATAAAATACACCTTAGTGGATGAATATTATAAATAACAATCCCAAGTTTTAATGTTGTGTCAAACATATTGCTCTTAAGGAGAGTGGGGAAAGTTTTTTTTAAAGTTCATTGCATTTGCTTCTTCTTAAGTAATATGTTTGTAGACTAAACTTATATAACTCATTTCAAATATCATTGTTGCAAAAGAGACAATTAAAAAAATTATAAAATTTAAATTCAATTGATAATTAATAATGCATTTATCCCTATAGGATTTTAGAATTATAAAAATCGAAAAAGTGCAATATTTTGATTTTTAAATTTATTACTAATGTCATTGCATTTGAATGCTGAGAAAAACATAATTTTTGAATATGTTAATTGAACAAAAATACAAGTAATGAACTCAATTGTATAAAATATAGTTTAATGGATGTATATTAGAAATAGCAATCTCGAGTGTCAATGTGGTGTCAAGCATATTTCTCTTGAGGGGAGTGGGCAAACTTCTTATTAGAGTCCATTGCATTTGCTTTTCTTAAGTAGTATATTTTTAAACTAAAATTATATAAATCATTTTAAATAGCATTGTTACAAAGGAGACAAGTAAAAAAAATTACAAAATATAAATTCAACAAATTATTAACAATGCATTAATCCCTATAAGACTTTAAAATTCCAAAAGTTGAAAAAATGCAATGTTTTGATTTTTAAATTTATTGTTAATGCCATTACATTTTGAATGGTGAGAAAAACATAATATTTGAATATGTTAATTGAACAAAACTACAAATAATGGACTCAATTATATAAAATACATTTTAGTGGATGAATATTATAACTAGCAATCCCAAGCTTTAATGTTGTGTCAAACATATTGCTCTTGAGGGGAGTAGGGAAACTTCTTTTTAAAGTTCATTGCATTTGTTTTTTCTTAAGTAATATGTTTGTAGACTAAAATTATATAAATCATTTCAAATATCATTGTCGCAAAAGAGACAATTGAAAAATTATAAAATTTAAATAAATTTAAATTCAACTGATAATTAATAATGCATTTATCCCTATAAGATTTTAGAATTCTAAAAATCGAAAAGTGCAATGATTTGATTTTTAAATTTATTGCTAATGCCATTGCATTTGAATGGCTAGAAAAAAATAATTTTTGAATATGTTAATTGAACAAAAATACAAGTAATAGACTTAATTGCATAAAATACACTTTAGCGGATGAATATTATAAATAATAATCCCAAGTTTCAATGTTGTGTTAAGCATATTGCTTTTGAGGGGAAAGGGAAACTTCTTTTTAAAGTCCATCGCATTTGTTTTTTCTTAAGTAATATGGTTGTAGGCTAAAATTATATAAATCATTTCAAATTGCATTGTAGCAATGGAGACAATTAAAAAAATTACAAAATTTAAATTAACTGATTATTAACAATGCATTTATCCCTATAAGACATTAAAATTCTAAAATTTGAATATGTTAATTAAACAAAAATACAAGTAATGGACTCAGTTGTATAAAATACACTTTAGTGGATGAATATTATAATAGCAATCTCAAGCTTCAATGTTTGGTCAAGCATATTGCTCTTGAGGAGAGTGGGGCAATTTCTACTTAGAGTCCACTGCATTTCCTTTCTCTTAAGTAATATGTTTGTCGACTAAAATTATATAAATCATTTCATTTTGCATTGTGGCAAAGGAGACAAAGAAAAAACTTACAAAATTCAAATTCAATTTATTATTAACAATGCATTAATCCCTTTAAGATTTTAAAATTTTAAAAGTTGAAAAGATGCAATGTTTTGATTCTTAAATTTATTGTTAATGCTACTGCATTTTGAATAGTGAAAAAAACATAATATTTGAATATGTTAATTGAACAACAATACAAATATAGACTCAATTGTATAAAATACACTTAAGTGGATGAATATTATAAATAGCAATCTCAAACGTCAATGTGGTGTCAAGTATATTTCTCTTGAGGGGAGTAGGGAAACTTCTTATTAGAGTCCACTGCATTTGCTTTTTTTTAAGTAGTATATTTTTAGACTAAAATTATATAAATCATTTTAAATAGCATTGTCATAAAGGAGACAATTAAAAAAGTTACAAAATTTAAATTCTGAAGTTCCCAACTTCACCCTAGGATCTACTAGTTTGTGATACTGAGAGGGGGGGTGAATCAGTATCACCACAATTCGCAATTCGTAGGAAAGTGAACAACTTCAATCTCTTCTTAAAAGCGAACTCTTTCTTAGATTCGACTAAGGTAGATCTATTGCTACCTACTAATCACAATAGTCTCCAAAGTCACCTTTTAGACACCTTACCTAATAGACAATTCGGATGTTCTTGTTTAGGTCTTCGTTAGGTTATGGGTTGGCTGATACTTTAGCTGCGTTCACAACTCAATTCAAAACACAGAACGTAAAGCAAATTAAGGACACGAGATTTACGTGGTTCCGTCAACGTGACGTACATCCATGGTGGTAGGGACTCTCCCTTACCGAGACTATCCACTATACTTGAGAATTCTAGTTACAATGGATGTCTTAATCTTCTGCTCCTTTCACTATTGCAATTACTAAGCAAGTACAATGCAAAGAGTGTCACTTACTGTGTCTACCCTTCTTCTAGCTTGTCTTGCCTCTGTTGAATTGAAAGGCTGCTCCACTGCCGCTTAGAAGTTCGCCGCAACGCTCTCTAACCTCTCTTGAAGAAATCTGGAAATACGTTGAGTTCTTTCTGATGCTTCACCGAATTCCTTCTCTAGGTTGTTTCACTCAACTCCTGCTTTCACCGTCTCACGGTTTCACAGCTTGCACTCAAGCTTCTAGTCTGCCGTTTCACGTCTCACAGCCTGCCCCACGCTTCTGATCAGTCACGCCGTTGCACGTTCTGGTCTCACACTTCTGGTCTGCTGTTTCACGTCTCTTGGCCTGCCTCACACTACTGGTTTTTCTGGTTCACGTCTCTCGGCCTGCCTCATGCTTCTAGTCTGCTGTCTTCTCTTCCGGGTGGTCTCACGGATACCAGGTCTGCTGTCTTCTCTTCCGGGTCGTCTGTTTCTTATTTCTCCTCTTGCTGGTTGTGCGTTTCTGGTCTGCTTGCAGGATGTGTTTCTGGTTTGCTTGCAGGAGGCGTTTCTGGTTTGCTTGCAGGATGTGTTTCTGGTTTGCTTGCAGGAGGCGTTTTTGGTTTGCTTGCAGGACGTGTTCCTGGTTTGCTTTCCCGATTGAGACGTTTCTGATCTCTTGCTGTTCTGCTCTCTCTTCCTTTTGGCCGGTTGTTGTAGGGTTGCTGTTTTACAATTGTGTTGGCCCTTTGCCCTAGTTTTGTCTTCCAAGGCCTTTATATACCCTCTTCCATGAAACCCTAATAGGGCTTACATGGCGGATTTACTTTCTTGCCCTTCCATGTGACTTTACTCTCTTGCACACTTAACCCTAGTTGACAATAATTACAACCCATACAAGGCTGTGGGAACAACAAATTCAACAAATTATTAATAATGCATTAATCCCTATAAAACTTTAAAATTCTAAATGTTGAAAAAATGCAATGTTTTGATTTTTAAATTTATTGTTAATGCCACTATATTTTGAATGGGGAGAAAAATATAATATTTGAATATGTTAATTGAACAAAAATACAAGTAATGGACTCAATTGTATACAATACACTTTAAAGGATGAATATTATAAATAGTAATCCCAAACTTTAATGTTGGGTCAAGCATATTGCTCTTGAAGGGAGTGGGGAAATTTGCTATTAGTGTCCATTATATTTGCTTTTACTCAAGTAGTACATTTTTAGAGAAAAATTATATAAATCATTTCAAATACCATTGTCGCAAAGGAGAATATTAAAAAAATTACAAAATTTAAATTCAACTTATTATTAACAATGCATTAATTCCTATAAGACTTTAAAATTCTAAAAGTTAAAAAAATGCAATATTTTGAATTTTAAATTTATTGTTAATGCCACTTCTTTTTAAATGGTGAGAAAAACTTAATATTTGAATATGTTACTTGAACAAAAATACAAGTAAACAACTTAATTGTATAATACAAACTTTAGCAGATGAATATTATAACTAGTAGTTCCAAGCTTCAATGTTGGGTCAAGCATATTGCTCTTGACAAAAGTGGGGAAACTTCTTATTGGAGTCCATTACATTTGCTTTTTCTTAAGTAATATGGTTGTAGACTACAATTATATAAATGATTCCAAATATCATTGTCGTAAAGGAGACAATTAAAAAAATTATAAAATTTAAATTCAATTGATAATTAACAATGCATTTATCCCCATAGGACTTTAGAATTCTAAAAATCAAAAAAGTGCAATGTTTTGATTTTTAAATTTATTGCTAATGTCATTGCATTTGAATGACAAAAAAAAACATAAGTTTTGAATATTTTAACTGAACAAAAATACAACTAATGGACTCAATTGTATAAATTACACTTTAGTGGATGAATATTATAAATAGAAATCTCAAGCTTCAATGTTGGGTTAAGCATATCACTCTTGAGGAGAGTGGGGAAACTTTTTATTAGAGTACATTCCATTTGCTTTTTCTTAAATAATATGTTTGTAGACTGAAATTATATAAATGATTTCAAATATCATTGTCGCAAAGGAGACAACTAAAAAAATTACAAAATTTAAATTCAAGTGATAATTAGCAATGCATTTATCCTTATAGGACTTTAGAATTCTAAAAATCAAAAAAGTGCAATATTTTGATTTTTAAATTTATAGCTAATGCCATTGCATTTGAATGACGAGAAAAACATAATTTTTGAATATGTTAATTGAACAAAAATACAAGTAATAGACTCTATTGTATAAAATACACTTTAGTGGATTAATATTATAAATAGCAATCTCAAGCGTCAATATGGTGTTAAGCATATTTCTCTTGAGGAGAGTGGGGAAACTTCTTATTAAAGTCCGTTGCATTTACTTTTTCTTAAGTAGTATATTTCTAGACTAAAATTATATAAATCATTTCAAATAGCATTATCGTAAAAGGGACAATTAAAAAAATTACAAAATTTAAATTCAACAAATTATTAACAATGTATTAATCCTTATAAGACTTAAAATTCTAAAAGTTCAAAAAATGCAATGTTTTGATTTTTAAATTTATTATTAATGCCATTACATTTTGAATGGTGAGAAAAATATAATATTTGAATATGTTAATTGAACAAACATACAAGTAATGGACTCAATTATATAAAATACACTTTAGTGGATGAATATTATAAATAGTAATCCTAAGTTTCAATGTTGTGCCTAGCATATTCCTCTTGAGAGGAGTGGGGAAATTTCTTATTGGAGTCCATTGTATTTGCTTTTCCTTAACTAGTACATTTTTAGACAAAAATTATATAAAACATTTCAAATATCATTGTCGCAAAGGAGACAATTAAAAAATTTATAAAATTTAAATTAAACAAATTATTAAGAAAGTAAGACTTTAAAATTCTAAAAATTGAAAAAATGCAATGTTTTGAATTTTAAATTTATTGTTAGTGTCATTGCATCTTAAATGGTGAGAAAAACTTAATATTTGAATATGTTAATTGAACAAAAATACAAGTAATTGACTTAATTGTATAAAACAAACTTTAGCAAATGAATATTATCATTAGCAGTCCCAAGTTTCAATGTTAGGTCAAGCATATTGCTCTTAGCGAGAGTGGGGAAACTTCTTATTAGAATCCATTGCATTTGCTTTTTCATAAGTAATATGGTTGTAGAATAAAATTATATAAATCATTTCAAATTGCATTGTAGCAATGGAGACAATTAAAAAAATTACAAAATTTCAATTCAATCGATAATTAATAATGCATTTATCCCCATAGGACTTTAGAATTCAAAAAATCGAAAAAGTGCAATGTTTTGATTTTTGAATTTGGTAATTGAACAAAAATGCAAGTAATGGATTTAATTGCATAGAATACACTTTAGTGGATTAATATTATAAATAGCAATCCCAAGTTTCAATGTTGTGTCAAGCATATTGCTCTTGAGCGGAAAGGAAAACTTCTTTTTATAGTACATTGCATTTGTTTTTTCTTAAGTAATATATTTGTAGACTGAAATTATTTAAATCATTTGAAATTGCATTGTGGCAAAGGAGACAATTAAAAAAATTACAAAATTTAAATTCAATTGATTATTAATAAAGTATTAATCCCTATAAGACTTTAAAATTCTAAAAGTTGAAAAAATGCAATGTTATGATTTCTAAATTTATTACTAATGCCATTGTATTTGAATGCTGAGAAAAACATAATATTTGAATAAGTTAATTAAACAAAACTACAACTAATGGACTTAATTGTATAAAATACACTTTAATGGATGAATATTATAAATAACAATCCCAAACTTCAATGTTGTGTCAAGCATATTACTCTTGAGAGGAGTGGGGAAACTTCTTATTAGAGTACATTGCATTTGCTTTTTCTTCAGTAATATGTTTGTAGACTAAAATTATTTAAATGGTCTCAAATATCATTATCACAAAGGAGACAATTAAAAATTTTAAATTCAACTGATAATTAACAATGCATTATCCCCATAGAACTTTAGAATTCTAAAAATAAAAAAAGTGCAATGTTTTGGTTTTTAAATTTATTGCTAATGTCATTGCATTTGAACTTATTATTAATAATGCGTTAGTCCCTATAAGACTTTAATATTCTAAAAGTTGAAAAAATGCAATATTTTGATTTAGAAATTTATTATTAATACCACTGCATTTTGAATGGTGAGAAAAACATAATATTTGAATATGTTAATTGAACAAAAATACAAGTAATGGACTTAATTGTATAAAATACAGTTTAGCGGATGAATATTATAAATAGCAATGTCAAGCTTCAATGTTGGGTCAAGCATATTGCTCTTAAGGGGAGTGGCGAAATTTCTTATTGGAGTCCATTGCATTTGCTTTTTCTTAAGTAATATATTTGTACACTAAAATTATATAAATCATTTCAAATTGCATTGTGGCAAAGGACACTGTTGTTCCCACAGCCTTGTATGGGTTGTAATTGTTGTCAACTAGGGTTAAGTGTGCAAGAGAGTAAAGTCATATGGAAGGGCAGTAAAGTCACATGGAAGGGCAAGAAAGTAAATCTGCCGCGTAAGGGCAAGAACGTAAATCCGCCATGTAAGCCCTATTAGGGTTTTATGGAAGAGAGTATATAAAGGCCTTGGAAGACAAAACTAGGGCAGAGGGCCAACACAATTGAATAAACAGCAACCCTACAGCAACCGGCCAAAAGGAAGAGAGAGCAGAACAGCAAGAGATCAGAAACAACACCACCAGGAGAGCAAACCAGAAACGTCACCACCGGGAGAGCAAACCAGAACGTGCAACCTCCTGCAAGCAAACCAGAAACACATCCTGCAAGCAAACCGGAAACACGTCCTGCAAGCAAACCAGAAACACATCCTGCAGGCAAACCAGAAACGCCTCCTGCAACCGAACCAGAAACGCCTCCTGCAAGCAAACCAGAAACACATCCTGCAAGCAAACCAGAAACGCCTCCTGCAAGCAAACCAGAAACACATCCTGCAACCAAACCAGAAACGCACAACCAGCAAGAGGAGAAATAAGAAACAGACCACCCGGAAGAGAAGACAGCAGACCTGGTATCCGTGAGACCACCCGGAAGAGAAGACAGCAGACTAGAAGCGTGAGGCAGGGCAAGAGACGTGAACCAGAAAAACCAGTAGTGTAAGGCAGGCCAAGAGACGTGAAACAGCAGACCAGGAGCGTGAGACCAGAACGTGCAACGGCGTGACTGATCAGAAGCGTGGGGCAGGCCGTGAGACGTGAAACGGCAGACCAGAAGCTTGAGTGCAAGCTGTGAAACCTTGAGACGGTGAAAGCAGGAGCTGTGTGAGACAACCTAGAGAAGGAATTTGGCGAAGCATCGGAAAGAACTCAACGTATTTCTAGATTTCTTCAAGAGAGGTTAGAGAGCGTTGCGGTGAACTTCTAAGCGGCAGTGGAGCAGCCTTTCAATTCAACAGAGGCAAGACAAGCTAGACGAAGGGTAGACACAGTAAGTGACACTCTTTGTATTGTACTTGCTTAGTAATTGCAATAGTGAAAGGAGCAGAAGATTAAGACATCCATTGTAACTGGAATTCTCAAGTATAGTGGATAGTCTCGGTAAGGGAGAGTCCCTACCACCGTGGATGTACGTCACGTTGACGGAACCACGTAAATCTCGTGTGTCCTTAATTTGCTTTACGTTCTGTGTTTTGAATTGAGTTGTGAACGCAGCTAAAGTATCAGCCAACCCATAACCTAACGAAGACCTAAACAAGAACATCCGAATTGTCTATTAGGCAAGGTGTCTGAAAGGTGACTTTGGGGACTATTGTGATTAGTAGGTAGCAATAGATCTACCTTAGTCGAATCTGAGAAAGAGTTCGCTTTTAAGAAGAGATTGAAGTTGTTCACTTTCCTGCGAATTGTGAATTGTGGTGATACTGATTCACCCCCCCTCTCAGTATCACAAACTAGTAGATCCTAGGGTGAAGTTGGGAACTTCAGACACAATAAAAAAAGTTAGAAAATTTAAATTCAACTGATTATTAATAATACATTTAACTCTAGAGGACTTTAAAATTCTAAGAATTGAAAAAGTGCAATGTTTTGATTTTTAAATTTATGGTTAGTGCCACTACATTTGAATGGTGAGAAAAGCATAATATTTGAATATGGTAATTGAACAAAAATATAAGTAATGTACTCAATTGCATAAAATACACTTTAGTGCATGAATATTATAAATAACACTCCCAAGCTTCAATGTTAGGTCAAATATATTGCTATTGAGAGGAGTAGGGAAACTTCTTATGAGAGTCCATTACATTTGCTTTCTCATAAGTAATATATTTTTTGTGACTAAATGCAACTGAATTTGAATGGTGAGAAAAACATAATATTTGAATTTGTTAAGTGAACAAAAATACAGGTAATGGCCTCAATTATATAAAATACACTTTAGTGGATGAATACTATAAATAGCAATCCCAAGCTTTAACATTGGGTAAAGCATATTACACTTAATGGGAGTGGGGAAACTTTTGATTAGAGTCCATTGCATTTGCTTTTTCTTAAGTAATATACTTTTAGACTAAAATTATATAAATCATTTCAAATAGCATTGTCGTAAAGGAAACTATTAAAAAGATTACAAAAGTTAAATTCAAATGATTATTGGCAATGCCTTTATTCCTATAGGACTTTAGAATTCTAAAAATTTAAAAAGTGAAATGTTTTGATTTTTAAATTTATTGTTCATGTCATTGCATTTGAATAGAGAGAAAGACATAATATTTGAATATGTTAATTGAACAAAAATACAAGGAATGGACTCAATTGTATAAAATACATATTTGTGGATGAATATTATAATTAGTAATCCAAAACTTCAATTTTAGGTAAAGTATAATGCTCTTGAGCGGCGTGGGGAAACTTCTTATTAGAGTCCATTCCATTTTCATTTTCTCAAGTAATATATTTTTAGACTAAAAATATATAAATCATTTGAAATAGCATTATCGTAAAGGAGACATTTAAAAAAATTATGAAAGTTAAATTCAACTAATTATTAACAAGACATTTATTGCTATGGGAATTTAAAATTCTAAAAATTGAAAAATTGCAATGTTTTGATGTTTAAATTTATTGTAAATGTCATTGCATTTGAATGGTGAGAAAAACATGATATTTAAAATTGATAATTGAACAAAAATACAGGTAATGGACTCAATTATATCAAATACAGTTTACTGGATAAATACTATAAATAGCAATCCCAAGCTTCAATGTTGGGTCAAGCATATTGCTCTTGAGGGGAGTGGGGAAACTTCTGATTAAAGTCCATTGCATTTGCTTTTTCTTAAGTAATATATTTTTACACTAAAATTATATAAATCATTTCAAATAGCTTTATCGCAAAGGAGACTATTAAAGAAATTCCAAAAGCTAAATTCAATTGATTATTGACAATTGTATAAAATACACTTTAATGGATGAATATTATAAATAGTAATCCCAAGTTTCAATGTTGGGTCAAGCTTATTGCTCTTGAGGGGAGTGGGGATTCAGATTAAAGTCCATTACTTTTGCTTTTCCTTAAGTAATATATTTTAGACAAAAATTATATAAATCATTTCCAATAGCATTGTCGTAAAGGAGACAATTAAAAAAATTACGAAAATTAAATATGACTAATTATTAACAAGGCATTTATCCCTATAAGAATTTAAAATTCTAAAATTGAAAAGTTGTAATGTTTTGATTTTTCAATTTATTGTAAAAGTCATGACATTTGAATGGTGTGAAAAACATAATATTTGAATTTGTTAATTGAGCAAAAACATAGGTAATGGACTCAACTGTATAAAATACACTATGGTGGATGAATGTTATAAATAGTAATCCCAAGCTTCAATGTTGGGTCAAGCATATTACTCTTGAGGGGAGTGGGGAAACTTCTGATTAGAGTTTATTGTATTTGCTTTTTCTTAAGTAATATATTTTTAGACTAAAATTATATAAATCATTTCAAATAGCATTGTTACGAAGGAGACTATTAAAGAAATTGCAACACTTAAATTCAACAGATTATTAATAGTGCCTTTAATCCTATAAGATTTTAAAATTCTAAAAAGTGAAAACATGCAATGTTTTGATTTTTAAATGTATTGTTAATGACATTGCATTAGAATGGTGAGACAAAATAGTATTTGAATATGTTAATTGAACAAAAATACAAGTAATGGACTCAATTGTATAAATTGCACTTTAGTGGATGAATATTATAAATAGCAATCCCAAGCTTTAATGTTGGGCCAAACATATTGCTCTTGAGGGGCGTAAGGAGACTTCTAATTAGAATCCATTCCATTTTCTTTTTCTTAAGTTATATATATTTTTTAACTAAAATTATATAAATCATTTCAAATAGCATTGTTGCAGAGGAGACTATTAAAGAAATTATAAAAGTTAAACTCAATTGATTATTAACAAAGCCTTTATCCCTATACGGCTTTAGAATTCTAAAAATTGAAAAAGTGCAATGTTTTTATTTTTAAATTTATTGTTAATGCCATTGCATTTGAATATGTTAATTGAACAAAAATACAAGTAATGGACTTAATTGTATAAAATTCACTTTAGTGGAAGAATATTATAATTAGCAATCCCAAACATCAATGTTGGGTCAAGCATATTGCACTTGAGGGGTGTGGGGAAACTTCTGATTAGAGTCCATTCCAATTTCTTTTTTTAAGTCATATATTTTTAGACTAAAACTATGTATATCATTCGAAATGGCATTGTTGCAAAGCAGACAATTAAAACAATTATGAAAGTTAAATTCAACTTATTAACAATGCATTTATCCCTATAAGAATTTAAAAGTTTAAAAATTGAAAAATTGCAAGGTTTTGATTTTTAAATTTATTGTAAATGTCATTGCATTTAAATAGTAAGAAAAACATAATATTTGAATTTGCTAATTGAAAAAAAATATAAGTAATGGACTAAATTGTATAAAATACACTTTAACGAATGAATATTATAAATAGCAATCCCAATCTTCAATGTTGGATCAAGCATTTGCTCTTTAAGGGAGTGGGGAAGCTTTCGATTAGAGTCCATTACATTTGCCTTTTCTTAAGTAATATATTTTTAGACTAAAATTATATAAATCATTTCAAATAGCATAGTCACAAAGGAGACTATTAAAGAAATTCAAAAAGTTAAATTTAACTGATTATTAACAATGCCTTTATTCCTATAGGACTTTAGAATTCTAAAAATTGAAAAAGTGTAATGTATTGATATTTAAATTTATTGTTAATCTTATAGCATTTAAATGGTGAGAAAAACATAATATTTGAATATGTTAATTGAATGAAAAATACATGGAATGGACTCAATTGTGTAAAATACACTTTAGTGGAAGAATATTATAAATAGCAATCCTAAGCCTTAATGTTGGGTCAAGCATATTGCTCTTGAGGGGCATGGGGAAACTTCTTATTAGAGTCCATTCCATTTTCTTTTTCTTAAGTTATATATTTTTTCACTAAAATCATATAAATCATTTCAAATAGCATTGTTGCAAAGGAGACTATTAAAGAAATTCCAAAAGTTAAATTCAATAGATTATTAACAATGTCTTTATCCCTATAGGACTTTAGAATTCTAAAAATTGAAAAAGCGCAATGTTTTGATATTTTAATTTATTGTTAACGCCATTGTATTTGAATGGTGAGAAAAACATAATATTTAAATCCGTTAATTGAACAAAAATACATGGAATGGACTCAATTTTATAAAATTCACTTTAGTGGAAGAATATTATAATTAGCAATCCTAAGGTTCAATGTTGGGTCAAGCATATTGCTCTTGTGGGGTCTGGGGAAACTTCTGATTAGAGTCCATTCTGTTTTCTGTTTCTTAAGTCATATATTTTTAAACTAAAACTATATATATCATTCGTAATGGCATTGTTGCAAACCAGACAATTAAAAAAATTACAAAAGTTAAATTCAACTTCTTATTAACAATGCATTTATCCTTATAAGAATTTAAATTTTTAAAAATTGAAAAATTGCAAGGTTTTGATTTTTAAATTTATTGTAAATGTCATTGCATTTGAATGGTAAGAAAAACATAATATTTGAATTTGCTAATTGACCCAAAATATAGGTAATGGATTGAATTGTATAAAATACACTTTAGTAGGTGAATATTATAAATAGCAATCACAAGTTTCAATGTTGGGTCAAGCATATTGCTCTAGAGGGGAGTAAGGAAACTTCTAATTAGAATCCATTGCGTTTGCTTTTTTTTAAGTAAAATATTTTTAGGCTAAAATTATATAAATCGTTTCAAATAGTATTATCATAAAGGACACTACTAAAGAATTCTAAAAATTGAAAAAATGCAATGTTTTGATTTTTAAATTTATTGTTAATGTCATTGCATTTGAATATGTTAATTGAACAAAAATACAAGTAATGGACTTAATTGTATAAAATACACTTTAATGGATGAATATTATAAATAGCAATGCTAGGCTTCAATGTTGGGTCAAGCATATTGCTCTTGAGTGGAGTGGGGAAACTTCTTGTTAGAGTCCATTACAATTAATTTTTGTTAAGTAATAGATTTTTAGAGTAAAATTATATAAATCATTTCAAATTGCTTTGTGGAAAAGGCAACAATTAAAATAATTACAAAGTTAAATTCAAGTGATTATTAAGAACGCATTTATCCATATAAGATATTAAGATTCTAAAAATTGAAAAATTGCAATGTTTTGATTTTTAAATTTATTGTTAATGTCATTGCATTAGAATGATGAGAAAAAGATAATATTTGAATATGTTAATTGAACAAAAATACAAGTAATGGACTCAATTGTATAAATTGCACTTTAATGGATGACTATTATAAATAGCAATCCCAAGTTTCAATGTTGGGCCAAACATATCGCTCTTGAGGGGAGTGGGGAAACTTTTGATTAAAGTCCATTTCATTTTCCTTTTTTTTAAGTTATATATTTTTTGACTAAAATTGTATAAATCATTTGAAATAGCATTATTGAGAGGAGACTATTAAAGAAATTCTAAAAGTTAAACTCAATTGATTATTAACAAAGCCTTTATCCCTATATGGTTTTAGAATTCTAAAAATTGAAAAAGTGCAATGTTTTTATTTTTAAATTTATTGTTAATGCCATTGCATTTGAATATGTTAATTGAACAAAAATACAAGTAATGGACTTAATTGTATAAAATACACTTTAATGGATGAATATTATAAATAACAATACTAGGCTTCAATGTTGGGTCAAGCATATTGCTCTTGAGTGGAGTGGGGAAACTTCTTGTTAGAGTCCATTGCAATTGATTTTTGTTAAGTAATAGATTTTTAGAGTAAAATTATATAAATCATTTCAAATTTCTTTGTGGCAAAGGCAACAATTAAAATAATTACAAAGTTAAATTCAAGTGATTATTAAGAACGCATTTATCCATATAAGATATTAAGATTCTAAAAATTGAAAAATTGCAATGTTTTGATTTTTAAATTTATTGTTAATGTCATTGCATTAGAATGATGAGAAAAAGATAATATTTGAATATGTTAATTGAACAAAAATACAAGTAATGGACTCAATTGTATAAATTGCACTTTAATGGATGACTATTATAAATAGCAATCCCAAGTTTCAATGTTGGGCCAAACATATCGCTCTTGAGGGGAGTGGGGAAACTTTTGATTAAAGTCCATTTCATTTTCTTTTTTTTTAAGTTATATATTTTTTGACTAAAATTATATAAATCATTTGAAATAGCATTATTGAGAGGAGACTATTAAAGAAATTCTAAAAGTTAAACTCAATTGATTATTAACAAAGCCTTTATCCCTATATGGTTTTAGAATTCTAAAAATTGAAAAAGTGCAATGTTTTTATTTTTAAATTTATTGTTAATGCCATTGCATTTGAATATGTTAATTGAACAAAAGTACAAGTAATGGACTGAATTGTATAAAATACACTTTAATGGATGAATATTATAAATAGCAATGCTAGGCTTCAATATTGGGTCAAGCATATTGCTCTTGAGTGGAGTGGGGAAACTTCTTGTTAGAATCTATTGCAAATGCTTTTTGTTAAGTAATAGATTTTTAGAGTAAAATTATATAAATCATTTCAAATTGCTTTATGGCAACAACAACAACAATTAAAATAATTACAAAAGTTAAATTCAACTGATTATTAACAAGGCATTTATCCATATAAGACATTAAGATTCTAAAAATTGAAAAATTGCAATGTTTTGATTTTTAAATTTATTGTTAATGCTATTGCATTAGAATGATGAGAAAAATATAATATTTGAATATGTTAATTGAGCAAAACTACAAGTAATGGACTCAATTGTATAAATTGCACTTTAATGGATGAATATTATAAATAGCAATCCTAAGCTTCAATGTTGAGCCCAACATATCGCTCTTGAGGGGAGTGGGGAAACTTTTTTTTATAGTCCATTCCATTTTCTTTTTCTTAAGTTATATATTTTTGGCTAAAATTGTATAAATCATTTGAAATAGCATTGTTGCAGAGGAGACTATTAAAGAAATTATAAAAGTTAAACTCAATTGATTATTAACAAAGCCTTTATACGTATATGGCTTTAGAATTCTAAAAATTGAAAAAGTGCAATGCTTTTATTTTTAAATTTATTGTTAATGCCATTGCATTTGAATATGTTAATTGAACAAAAATACAAGTAATGGACTCAATTGTATAAAAAACACTTTAATGGATGAATATTATAAATAGCAATGCTAGGCTTTAATGTTGGGTCAAGCATATTGCTCTTGAGTGGAGTGGGGAAACTTCTTGTTAGAGTTCATTGTAATTGCTTTTTGTTAAGTAATAGATTTTTAGACTAAAATTATATAAATCATTTCAAATTGCTTTGTGGTGAAGGAGAGAATTAAAAAAATTACAAAAGTTAAATTCAATTGATTATTAATAATGCATTTATCCATATAAGACTTTAAGATTCTAAAAATTGAGAAATTACAATGTTTTGATTTTTAAATTTATTGTAAATGCCATTACATTTAAATGGTGACAAAAACATAATATTTGAATATGTTAATTGAACAAAAATACAGGTGATGGACTGAATTGTATAAAATACACTTTAGTGGATGAATATTATAAATAGCAATCCTCAAGCTTCAATGTTGGGTGAAGCATTTACTCTTTAAGGGAGTGGGGAAGCTACCGATTAGAGTCCATTACATTTGCCTTTTCTTAAGTAATATCTTTTTAGACTAAAATTATATAAATCATTTCAAACAGCATTGTCATAAAGGAGTCTATTAAAGAAATTCGAAAAGTTAAATTCAACTGATTATGAACAATTCCTTTATCCCTATAAGACTTTAGAATTTTAAAAATTGAAAAAGTGTAACGTATTGATATTTAAATTTATTGTTAATCTCATAGCATTTAAATGGTGAGAAAAATGTAATATTTGAATACGTTAATTGAATGAAAATACATGGAATAGACGCAATTATGTAAAATAAACTTTAGTGGGAGAATATTATAATTAGCAATCCCAAGCCTCAATGTTGGGTCAAGCATATTGCTCTTAAAGGGCGTGGGGAAACTTCGCATTATAGTCCATTCCATTTTTTTTTTCTTCAGTTATATATTTTTTGACTAAAATTATATAAATCATTTCAAATAGCATTATTGCAAAGGAGACTATTAAGGAAATTCCAAAAGTTAAATTTAATAGATTATTAATAATGCCTTTATCCCTATAGGACTTTAGAATTCTAAAAATTGAAAAAGTGCAATGTTTTGATATTTAAATTTATTGTTAACGCCATTGTATTTGAATGGTGAGAAAAACATAATATTTGAATCCATTAATTATTTAAAATTCACTTTAATGGAAGAATATTATAATTAGCAATCCTAAGCTTAAATGTTGGGTCAAGCATATTACTCTTAAGGGGTGTGGGGAAACTTCTGATTAGAATCCATTCCGTTTTCTTTTCTTAAGTCATATATTTTTAGACTAAAACTATATATATCATTCGAAATGGCATTGTCGCAAACCAGAAAATTAAGAAATTACGAAAGTTAAATTCAACTTTTTATTAACAATGCATTTATCCCTATAAGAATTTAAAAGTTTAAAAATGAAAAATTGCAAGGTTTTGATTTTTAAATTTATTGTAAAGGTCATTGCATTTGAATGGTGAGAAAAACATAATATTTGAATTTGCTAATTGAACAAAAATACAAGTAATGGACTGAATTGGTATAAAATACACTTTGGTGGATGAATATTATAAATACAATACCAAGTTTCAATGTTGGGTCAAGCATATTGCTTTAGAGGGGAGTGGGGAAACTTCTGATTAGAGTCCATTACGTTTGCTTTTTCTTAAGTAATATATTTTTAGATAAAATTATATAAATCGTTTCAAATAGTATTGTCGTTAAAGGAGACTATTAAAGAAATTACAAAAATTAAATCAAATGATTATTCACAAAGCTTTATCTTTAAAGGGCTTTAGAATTCTAAAAATTGAAAAANAATTGTATAAATACACTTTAGTGGATGAATATTATAAATAGCAATCCTAGGCCTCAATGTTGGGTCAAGCATATTGCTCTTGAGGGGAGTGGGGAAACTTCTTGTTAAAGTTCATTGTAATTGCTTTTTGTTAAGTAATAGATTTTTAGACTAAAATTATATAAATCATTTCAAATTGCTTTGTGGTGAAGGACAGAATTAAAAAAATTACAAAAGTTAAATTCAATTGATTATTAATAATGCATTTATCCATATAAGACTTTAAGATTCTAAAAATTGAGAAATTACAATGTTTTGATTTTTAACTTTATTGTTAATGCCATTGCATTTGAATGGTGAGAAAAAAATAATATTTGAATATGTTAATTAAACAAAAATACAAGTAATGGACTCAATTCTATAAAATACATATTAGCGGATGAATATTATAATTAGTGATCCTAAGCTCCAATGTTGGGTTAACCATATTGCTCTCAAACGAAGTAGGGAGACTTCTTATTAGAGTCTATTGCATTTGCTAGTTCTTAAGTAATATATTTGTAGACTAAAATGATATAAATAATTTCAAATTGCGTTGTGTCAAAGGAGACAATTAGAAAATTACAAAATTTAAATTCAACTAATTATTTACAACGAATTTGTCCCTATAAGACTTTAAAATTCTAAAAATTAAAAAGATGTAATGTTTTGATTTCTTAATTTATTGTTATTGCCATTGTATTTGAACGGTGAGAAAAATATAATATTTGAATATGTTATTTAAACAAAAATACAGATAATGGAGTCAACTGTATATAATACACTTTAATGGGTGATTATTATAAACAACAATCTCAAGCTTCAATATTGGGTCAAACATATTGCTCTTGAGGGGAGTGGGGAAACTTTTGATTAGAGTCCATTGCATTTGCTTTTTCTTAAGTAATATATTTTTACACTAAAATTATATAAATCATTTTAAATAGCTTTGTCACAAAGGAGACTATTAAAGAAATTCCAAAAGTTAAATTCAACTGATTATTAATAATGTCTTTATCCCTATAGAACTTTAGAATTCTAAAAATTGAAAAAAGTGCATGTTTTGATTTTTAAATTTATTATTAATGGTGAGAAACTCATAATATGTGAATTTGTTAATTGAACAAAAATGCAGGTAATGGACTCAATTGTATAAAATACACTTTAGTGGATCAATATTATAAATAGCAATCCCATGCTTCAATGTTGGGTTAAGGATATTACTCTTGAGGGGAGTGGGTAAACTTCAAATTAGAATCCATTGCTTTTGCTTTTTTTTAAGTAATATATTTTTAGACTAAAATTATATAAATCATTTCAAATACCATTGTTGCAAAGGAGACAATTAAAAAAATTACGAAAGTTAAATTCGACTAATTATTAACAAGGCATTTGTCCCTATAAGAATTTAAAATTCTAAAAATTGAAAAATTGCAAGGTTTTGATTTTTAAATTTATTGTAAAGGTCATTGCATTTGAATGGTGAGAAAAACGTAATATTTGAATTTGCTAATTGAACAAAAATACAGGTAATGGACTGAATTGTATAAAATACACTTTGGTGGATGAATATTATAAATAGCAATCCCAAGTTTCAATGTTGGGTCAAGCATATTGCTATTGAGGGAAGTGGGGAAACTTCTTATTAAAGTCCATTGCATTTGCTTGTTCTTAAGTAATATATTTGTAGACTAAAAAGATATAAATCATTTCAAATTGCATTGTGGCAAAGGAGACAATTAGAAAATTACAAAATTTAAATTCAACTGATTATTTACAACGCATTTATCCCTATAAGACTTTAAAATTCTAAAAATTAAAAAAATGTAATGTTTTGATTTTTTAATTTATTATTATTGTCATTGCATTTGAATGGTGAGACAAACATGATATTTGAATTTTTTAATTGAACAAAAATATAGGTAATGGACTTAATTATATATAATACACTTTAGTGGGTGATAATTATAAATAGCAATCCCAGGCTTCAATGTTGGGTCAAGCATATTGCTCTTGAGGAGAGCGGAGAAACTTCTAATTAAAGTCCATTGCATTTGTTTTTTCTTAGGTAATATATTTTTAGACTAAAATTATGTAAATCATTTCAAATAGCATTCTCACAAAGGGGACTATTAAAGAAATTACAAAAGTTAAATTAAATTAGCTATTAACAATGTCTTTATCCCTATAGGACTTTAGAATTCTAAAAATTAAAAAAGTACAATATTTTGATTTTTAAATTTATTGTAAATGCCATTGAATTTGAATCCTGAGAAATACATGATATTTGAATTTGTTAATTAAACAAAAATACAGGTAATGGACTCAATTGTATAAAATACACTTTAGCGGATCAATATTATAAATAGGAATCCTAAGTTTCAATGTTGGGTCAAGCATATTGCTCTTAAGGGGAGTGGGGAAACTTCTTATTAGGGTCCATTGCATTTGCTTTTTCTTAAGAAATAGATTTTTAGACTAAAATTATATAAATCATTTCAAATTGCTTTGTGGTAAAGGAGATAATTAAAAAGACTACAAAAGTTAAATTCAACTAATTATTAACAATGCATTTATCCATATAAGACTTTAAGATTCCAAAAATTGAAAAATTGCAATGTTTTGATTTTTAAATTTATTGTAAATGCCATTGCATTTGAATGGTGACAAAAACATAATATTTGAATATGTTAATTGAACAAAAATATAGGTGATGGAATGAATTTTATAAAATACAATTTTGTGGATGAATATTATAAATAGCAATCCTAAGCTTTAATGTTAGGTCAAGGATATTGCCCTTGAGGGAAGTGGGGAAACTTCTTATTAGAGTCTATTGCATTTGCTTGTTCTTAAGTAATATATTTGTAGACTAAAAAGATATAAATCATTTCAAATTACGTTGAGGCAAAGGAGACAATTAGAAAATTACAAAGTTTAAATTCAATTGATTATTTACAACACATTTGACCGAAGACTTTAAAATTCTAAAAATTAAAAAAAAATGTAATGTTTTGATTTTTTAATTTATTGATATTGCCATTGCATTTGAATGGGGAGAAAAAGATAATATTTGAATATGTTAATTAAACAAAAATACATGTAATGGATTCAATTGTATATAATACATTTTAGCGGGTGATTATTGTAAAGAGCAATCTCAGGCTTCAATGTTGGGTCAAGCATATTGCTCTTGAAGGGAGCGAGGAAACTTCTAATTAAAGTCCATTGCATTTGCTTTTTCTTAAGTAATAATTTTTAGACTAAAATTATGTAAATTATTTCAAATAACATTCTCGCAAATGGGACTATTGAAGAAATTAAAAAAGTTAAATTCAATTGATTATTAACAAAACCTTTATCCCTATAGGGATTTAGAATTCTAAAAATTGAAAAAGTCCAATGTTTTGATTTTTAAATTTATTGTTAATGTCATTGCATTTGAATATGTTAATTGAACAAAATTACAAGTAGAGGACTTAAATGTATAAAATACATTTAGTGGATGAATATTATAAATATCAATCCTACGCTTCAATGTTAGGTCAAGCATATTGCTCTTGAGGGGAGTGGGGAAACTTCTTGTTAGAGTCCATTGCAATTTCTTTTTGTTAAGTAATAGATTTTTAGACTAAAATTATATAAATCATTTCAAATTGCTTTGTGGCAAAAGAGACAATTAAAAAAGTTACCAAAGTTAAATTCAACTAATTATTAACAATGTATTTATCCATATATGACTTTAAGATTTTAAAAATTGAAAAATTGCAATGTTTTGATTTTTAAATTTATTGTAAATGCCATTGAATTTGAATGGTGACAAAAATATAATATTTGAATATGTTAATTGAACAAATATTAGGGTATGTATTTTATAGATTTCAATCCTAAGTTTCAATGTTGGGTCAAGCATATAGCGCTAGAAGTTAGTGGGCTAACTACTTATTAGAGTCCATTGAATTCGCTTTCATTTCATCAAAATGTTTGTATACAAAAATTATATAAATCATGTCAAATTGCTTTGTGGTAATGGAGATAGTGAAAAAAATTAAAAAATTTAAATTCACTTGAGTGTTAACGAAGAATTTTTACCTATAAAACTTTCAAATTTTAAAAATTAAAATAATGCAATGCTTTTATTTTTTAAATAATTTTTAATGTCATTGCATTTTCAATGGTGAGATAAACTTAATATTTGAATTTGTTAATTTCCCAAAATAAAAGCAATGGACTCAAATGTGTAAAATGCACTTTAGGGGATGAATATTATAAATTGCAATCTCAATCTTCAATGTTGGGTCAATTATATAGCTCTAGAGCATAGTGGGGTAACTTCTGATTAGAGTCTATTGGATTTGCTTTTATTTAATTAACATGTTTGAATACTAAAATTATATAAATGATGTCAACTTGTATTGTGGTAATGGAGACAATTAAAAGAATTACAAAATTTAAATTTACTTGACTGTTAATGATGAATTTTTCCTTGTAAAATATTCTGATTCTAAAAATTAATATAATACAATGTCTTTATTTTTTAAATAATTTTTAATACCATTGCATTTTCAATGGTGAAATCAACCAAATATTTCAATATGTTAATTTTCCAAAATAAAATCAGTGGACTCAAATGTGTAAAATACACTTTAGGGTATGTATATTATAGATTTTAATCCTAAGCTTCAATGTTGAGTCAAGCAGATAGCGCTAGAAGTTTGTGGGCTAACTCCTTATTAGAGTCCATTGAATTCGCTTTCATTTCATCAAAATGTTTGTATACAAAAATTATATAAATCATGTCAAATTGCTTTGTGGTAATGGAGATAGCAAAAAAAATTAAAAAATTTAAATTCACTTAAGTGTTAACGAAGAATTTTTACTTATAAAACTTTCAAATTCTAAAAGTTAAAATAATGCAATGCTTTTATTTTTTAAATAATTTTTTATACCATTGCTTTTTCAATGGTGAGATAAACCTAAAAATTGAATATGTCAATTTACTAAAATAAAAGTGATGGACTCAAATGTGTAAAATGCACTTTAGGGTATGTCTATTATAAATTTCAATCTCAAGCTTCAATGTTAGGTCAAGCATATAGCGCTAGAAGTTAATGGGCTAACTCCTTATTAGAGTCCATTGCATTCGCTTTCATCTCATCAAAATGTTTGTATAAAAAAATTATATAAATCATGTCAAATTGCATTGTGGTAATGGAGACAATGAAAAAAATTCAAAAATTTAAATTCACTTGACTGGTAATGAAGAATTTCTCTTGGTAAAACATTCGAATTCTAAAAATTAAAATAATGCAATGCATTTATTTTTTAAATAATTTTTAATACATTGCATTTTAAATAATGCGATAAACTTAAAATTTAAATATGTTAATTTACCAAAATAAAAGCAATGGACTCAAATGTGTAAAATGCACTCTAGGGTATGTATATTATAAATTGCAATCTCAAACTTCAATTTTAGGTCAAGCATATAGCTCTAGAGCATAGTGGGCTAACTTCTTAGTAGAGTCCATTGCATTTGCTTTTATTTCATTAAAATGTTTGTATACAAAAAAATATATCAATCATGTCAAATTGCATTGTGGTAATGGAGACAATGAAAAAAAGAACAAAATTTACATTCACTTAAGGATTAATGAAGAATTTCTCCCTTTAAAACTTTAAAATTCTAAAAATTAAAATAATGCAATGTTTTTATTTCCTAAACAATTTTTAATACCATGGCATTTTGAATGGTGAGATAAACATAATATTAAAATAAATTAATTGAAGACAAATAAAAGTAATGGACTCAATTTTACAAAATACACTTTAGTAAATGATTATTCTAAATTTCAATCCCAAGTTTGAATGTTGGGTCAAGTATATAACTCTAGAACATAGTGGACTAACTTCTTATTAGAATCCATTGCATTCGCTTTTCTTTAATTAACATGTTTATGGAGTATTATATAAATCATGTCAAATTGCATTATGGTAATCGAGACAATTTAAAAAATTACAAAATTTAGATTCGCTTGAGTGTTAACGAAGAATTTCTCCTTATGAAACTTTCCAATTCTAAAAATTAAAATAATGAAATACTTTTATTTTTTTAAATAATTTTTAATACCATTGGATTTTCAATGGTGAGATAAACCTAATATTTGAATATGTTAATTTACCAAAATACAAGCAATGGACTCAATTGTACAAAATATAGTTTAGTGGATGATTATTCTAAATTCCAATCACAAGGTTTAATGTTGGGTCAAGTGTATGGCTCTAGAGCGTAGTGGACTAACTCTTTGTTAGAGTCCATTGCATTTGCTTTTCTTTAATTAACACGTTTGTAGACTAAAATTACATAAATCATGTCAAATTGCATTGTGGTAATGGAGACAACTAAAAAAAATTACAAAATTTAAATTCACTTGAGTGTTAATGATGAATTTCTCCTTGTAAGACTTTCAAATTCTAAAAATTAAAATAATGCAATGCTTTTATTTTTTTAATAATTTTTAATATCATTGCATTTTGAACGATGAGATTAACCTAATATTTAAATATGTTAATTTACCAAAATAAAAACAATGGACTCAAATGTATAAAATACACTAGAGCGTAGTGGGCTAACTTCTTATTAGATTCCATTGCATTTGCTTTTATTTAATTAATATATTTACATGCTAAAATTAAATAAATCATGTCAAATTGCATTATGGTAACAGAGACAATGAAAAAAAAAACAAAATTTAAATTCACTTGAGGATTAATGAAGAATCTCTCCCTCTAAGACTTTAAAATTCTAAAAATTAAAATAATGAAATGTTTTTATTTCTTCAAAAGATTTTAATACCATGGCATTTTGAATGGTGAGATAAACGTAATACTAAAATTTTTTAATTGAGCACAAATAAACGTAATGGACTCATTTGTACAAAATACACTTTAGTAGACGATTATTCTAAATTCCAATCCTAAACTTCAATGTTGCGTCATGTATATAACTTTAGAGCGTAGTGGACTAACTTCTTATTAGAGTCCATTGCATTCACTTTTCTTTAATTAACATGTTTGTAAACTAAAATTAGATAAATCATGTCAAATTGCATTGTGGTAATTGAGACTATTTAAAAAATTAAAAAATTTGGATTCACTTAAGTGTTAATGAAGAATTTCACCTTATAAAACTTTCAAATTCTAAAAGTTAAAATAATCCAATGCTTTTATCTTTTTTAAATAATTTTTAATACCTTTGCATTTTCAAAGGTGAGATAAACCTAATATTTGAATATGTTAATTTACCAAAATAAAAGCAATGGACTCAAATGTGTAGAATACACTTTAAGGATGACTATTATAAATTAAAATCTCATGCTTCAATGTTGGGTCAAATATGTAGCTCTAGAGAGTACTGGGCTAACTTCTTATTAGAGTCCATTGCATTCGCTTTTATTTCATTAACATATTTGTATACTAAAATTATATAAATCATGTCAAATTGCATTGTGTTCATGTACACAATTAAAAAAAATTACAAAATTTAAATTCACTTGAGTGTTAACGAAAGATTTCACCCTGTAAGACTTTCAAAATGTAGAAATTAAAATGATTCAATGTTTTTATTTCTTAAAAAATTTTTAATACCATGGCATTTTTAATGGTGAGATAAATGTAATATTTAAATATGTTAATTGAATACAAATACAAGTAATAGACTTAATTGTACAAAATACACTTTAGGGGATAATTATTCTAAATTCCAATCCCAAGGTTTAATGTTGGGTCAAGTATATAACTCTAGAGCGTAGTGGATTAACTTCTTATTAAAGTCCATTGCATTCACTTTTCCTTAATTAACATGTTTATAGACTAAAATTATATAAATCATGTCAAATTGCATTGTATTAATGGAGACAATTAAGAAAAATTACAAAATTTAAATTCACTTGAGTGTTAATGAAGAATTTCCCCCTATAAGATTTTTGAATTCTAAAAATTAAAATGATGCAATGTTTTTATTTCTTAAAATGTTTTTAATATCATGGCATTCTTAATGGAGAGATAAACGTAATATTTAAATATGTTAATTGAACACAAATAAAAGTAATGGACTCAATTGTACAAAATACACTTTAGTGGATGACTACTTTAAATTCCAATCCCAAGCTTCAATATTGGGTCAAGCATATAACTTTAGAGTGTAGTGGACTTACTTCTTATTAAGGTCCATTGCATTCACTTTTCTTTAATTAACATGTTTGTATACTAAAATAATATAAATCATGAGAAATTGCATTGTGGTAATGGAGACAATTTAAAAAATTACAAAATTTAGATTCACTTGAGTGTTAACGAAGAATTTCTCCTTATAAAACTTTCAAATTCTAAAAATTAAAATAATGCAATACTTTTATTTTTTTAAATAATTTTTAATACCTTTGCATTTTCAATGGTGAGATAAACCTTATATTTGAATATGTTAATTTACCAAAATAAAAGAAATGGACTCAAATGTGTAGAATACACTTTAGGGATGACTATTATAAATTGCAATCTCATGCTTTAATGTTGGGCCAAGTATATAGCTCTAGAGCGTAGTGGGCTAACTTCTTATTAAAGTCCATTGCATTCGCTTTTATTTCATTAACATATTTGTATACTAAAATTATATAAATCATGACAAATTACATTGTGTTAATGGAGACAATTAAAAAAAATTACAAAATTTAAATTCACTTGAATGTTAATGAAAAATTTCTCCCTATAAGGCTTTCAAATTCTAAAAATTAAAATGATTCAATGTTTTTATATCTCAAAATATTTTTAATACCATGGCACTTTTAATGGTGGGATAAACGAAATATTTAAATATGTTAATTGAACACAAATAAAAGTAATGCACTCAATTGTACAAAATACACTTTAGTGGATGATTATTCTAAATTCCAATCCCAAGCTTCAATGTTGGGTCAAGTATATAACTCTAGAGCATAGTGGACTAACTTCTTGTTAGAGTCCATTGCATTCACTTTTCTTTAATTAACATGTTTGTATACTAAAATTATATAAATCCTATCAAATTGCATTGTAGTAATCGAGACAATTTCAAAAATTACAAAATTTAAATTCACTTCAATATTAATGAAGAATTTCTCCCTTTAAGAGTTTAAAATTATAAAAATTTAAATAATGAAATGGTTTTATTTTTTAAAAGATTTTTAATACTATTGCATTTTGAATAGTGGGATAAATGTAACATTTGGATATATTAATTGAACACAAATAAACGTAATGGACACAAGTGTACAGAAAACACTTTAGTGGATGACTATTTAAAATTCCAATCCCAAGCTTCAATGTTAGGTCAAAGATGTAGCTCTAAAGTATAGTGGGCTAACTTCTTACTAAAGTCCATTACCTTCGCTTATATTTCGTTAACATGTTTGTCTACTAAAATTATATAAATCATGTAAAATTGCATTGTGGTAATGGAGACAATTATAAAAATTACAAAATTTAAATTCACTTAAATGTTAACAAAGAATTTCTCATAAAACTTTCAAATTCTAAAAATTAAAATAATGCAATGCTTTGATTTTTTTTACATAATTTTTAATACCTTTGCATTTTCAATAGTGAGATAAACCTAATATTTGAATATGTTAATTTACCAAAATAAAAGCAATGGACTCAAATGTGTAAAATACACTTTAGTGATGACTATTATAAATTGCAATCCCATGCTTCAATGTTGGGTCAAGTATATAGCTCTAGGGCATAGTGAGCTAACTTCTTATTAGAGTCCATTGCATTCGCTTTTATCTCATTAGCATATTTGTATACTAAAATTATATAAATCATGTCAAATTGCATTATGTTAATGGAGACAATTAAAAAAAATTACAAAATTTAAATTGACTTGAGTGTTAACGAAAAATTTCTCCTTGTAAGGCTTTCAAATTCTAAAAATTAAATTATTCAATGTTTTTATTCCTTAAAAAATTTTTAATACCATGACATTTTTAATGGTGAGATGAAGGAAATATTTAAATATGTTAATTGAACACAAATAAAAGTAATGGACTTAATTGTACAAAATACACTTTAGTAGATGATTATTCTAAATTCCAATCCCAAGCTTTAATGTTGAGTTAAGTATATAACTCTAGAGCGTAGTGGACTAACTTCTTGTTAGAGTCCATTGCATTCGCTTTTCTTTAATTAACATATTTGTAGACTAAAATTATATAAATCACGTCAAATTGCATTGTGTTAATGGAAACAATTAAAAAGATTACAAAATTTAAATTCACTTGAGTGGCAACGAAGAATTTCTTCCTATAAAACTTTCAAATTCTAAAAATTAAAATAATGTGATGCTTTTATTTTTTTTAAACAATTTTTAATACCATTGCATTTTCAATGGTGAGATAAACCTAATATTTGAATATGTAAATTTACCTAAATAAAAGCAATGGACTCAAATGTGTATAATAAACTTTAAGGATGACTATTATAAATTGCAATATCATGCTTCAATGTTGGGTCAAGTATATAGCTCTAGAGCGTAGTGGGCTAACTTTTTATTAGAGTCTATTGCATTCGCTTTTATTTTATTAACATATTTGTATACTAAAATTATATAAATCATGTCAAATTGCATTGTGTTAATGGAGACAATTAAAAAAAATTACAAAATTTGAATTAACTTCAGTATTAATGAAAAGTTTCTCCCTTTAAGAGTTTAAAATTCTAAAAATTTAAATAACGCAATGTTTTTATATTTTAAAAAAATTTTTATACTATCGCACTTTGAATGGTGGGATAAACGTAACATTTGAATATGTTCATTGAACATAAATAAATGTAATGGACACAAGTGTACAAAATAGACGTTACTGGATGACTATTGAAAATTCCAATCCCAAACTTCAATGTTGGGTCAAGGATGTAGCTCTAGAGCATAATGGGCTAACTTCTTATTAGAGTCCATTGTCTTCACTTTTATTTCATTAACATGTTTGTCTACTATAATTATATAAGTCATGTCAAATTGCATTATGGTAATGGAGACAATTAAAAAAATTACAAAATTTAAATTCACTTGGGTGTTAACAAAGAATTTTTCACTGTAATAATTTAAAATTCTAAAAATTAAAATGATGCAATGTTTTTATTTTTTAGAATTTTTTTAATATCATCGCATTTTGAATGGTGGGATAAACATAATATTTGAACATGTTGATTAAAGAAAAATAAAAGTAACGCACTCAATTGTACAAAATACACTTTAGTCGATGACTGTTATAAATTCCAATCTCGAGCTTCAATGTTGGTTCAAGCATAGAGCTCTAGAGAGTAGTGGGCTAACTTCTTATTAGAGTCCATAGCAATCGCTTTTATCTCATTGACATGTTTATATACTAAAATGATATAAATCTTGTCAAATTGCATTGTGGTAATGGAGACAATTTAAAAAATTACAAAATTTAAATTCACTTGAATATTAATGAATAATTTCTCCCTGTAAGATTTTAAAATTCTAAAAATTAAACTTACGCAATGTTTTTATTTTTCAAATAATTTAAAATGTCATTGCATTTTCAACGTTGAGATAAACCTAATATTTGAATATGTTAATTTACCAAAATAAAAGTAATGGACTCAAATGTATAAAATACACTTTAGTGGATGACTGTTATAAATTGGAATCTCAAGCTTCAATGTTGAGTCAAACTTATACCTTTAAAGCGTAGTGGGCTAACTTCTTATTTGAGTACATTGTATTCATTTTTAATTCATTAACATGTTTGTGTACCAAAATCATATAAATCATGTGAAATTTCATTGTGATAATGGAGACAATTAAAAAAATTACAAAATTTAAATTCACTTGAGTATTAATGAAGAATTTCTCCTTCTAAGATTTTAAAATTCTAACAATTTAAATGATGCAATGTTTTTATCTTTTAAATAACTTTTAATACCATTGCATTTTCAACGGTGAGATAAACCTAATATTTGAATATGTTAATTTACCTAAATAAAAGCAATGGACATAAATGGATAAAATACACTTTAGGGGATGACTATTATAAATTACAATCTCAAACTTCAATGTTGGGCCAAGCATATAGCTCCAAAGCGTAGTGGGCTAACTTCTCATTAGGGTCCATTACATTCGCTTTTCTTTAATTAAATTGTTTGTATACTAAAATTATAACAATCATGTCAAATTGAATTATGGTAATGGAGACAATTAAAAAAATTACAAAATTTAAATTCACTTGAGTATTGTCGACGAATTTCTCTCTGTAAGATTTTAAAATTCTAAAAATTAAAATAATGCAATGTCTTTATTTTTTTAAAAATTTTTTAAAACCATTGCATTTTGAATGGTGGGATAAATGTAATATTTGAATATGTTAATTGAACAAAAATAAAAGTTAGGCACTTAATTGTACAAAATACACTTTAGTGGATGCCTTATAAATTTCCATCCCAAGTTTCAATGTTGGATCAAACATATAGCTTTAAAGGTAGTGGCTAACATCTTGATAGAGTCTATTGCATTCACTTTTATTTCATTAACATGTTTATATACTAAAATTATATAAATCATGTCAAATTGCATTGTGGTAATGGAGACAATTAAAAAAATTTCAAAATTTAAATTCAATTGAGTATTAACGAAGAATTTCTCCCTGTAAGACTTTAAAATTCTAACAATTAAAATAACACAATGTTTTTATTTTTCAAATAATTTTTTATACCATTGCATTTTCAATGGTGAAATAAACATAATATTTAAATATGTCAATTTACCAAAATAAAAGCAATGGACTTAAATGTATAAAATACACTTTACTAGATGAATATTATAAATTGCAATCTCAATCTTTAATGTCAGTTCAAGCATATAACTCTAAAGCGTAGTGGCTTAACATCTTATTAGAGTCCATTAAATTCGCTTTTATTTAATTAACATGTTTGTATACTAAAATTATATAAATCATGTCAAATTGCATTGTGATAATGGAGACAATTAAAAAAATTACAAAATTTAAATTGACTTGAGCATTAATGAAGAACTTCTCCCTATAAAACTTTAAAATCCCAAGTTTAGTCGATGACTATTATAAATTGCAATCCCAAGTTTCAATGTTGGGTCAAGCATATAGCTCTAAAGTGTAGTGGACTAAGGTCATTTTAAAGTCCATTGCATTTGCTTTTGTTTAATTAACATGTTTGTATACAAATATTATATAAATCATGTTAAATTGCATTGTGGCAATGGAAACAATTAAAAATGTTACAAAATTTAAATTCACTTGAGTATTAACTAAGAATTTCTCGTTATAAAACTTTAAAATTCTAAACATTAAAATAATGCAAAGTTTTTGTTTTTTAAATAATTTTGAATTCCATTGCATTTTCAATGTTGAGACAAACCTAATATTTGAATATGTTATTTCACCAAAATAAAATCAATGAACTCAATTATATAAAACACACTTTAATGGATGTCTATTATAAATTCCAATCTCAAGCATCAATGTTGGGTCAAGTATATAACTATACAGTGTAGTGGGCTAACTTTTTATTAGAGTCCATTGCATTCACCTTTATTTAATTAACATGTTTGCATACTAAAATTATATAAATCATGTCAAATTGCATTATGGTAATGAAGACAATTAAAAAAATTAAAAAATTTAAATTCACTTAAGTGTTAACGGAGAATTTCTCTCTAGTAAACTTTCAAATTCTAAAAATTAAAATAATGCAATGCTTTTATTTTTTAAATAATTTTTAATACCATTGCATTTTCAAAGGTGAGATAAACCTAATATTTGAATATGTTAATTTACCAAAATAAAAGCAATAGACTCAAATGTGTAAAATACACTTTAGAGATGACTATGATAAATTGCAATTTCAAGCTCTAATGTTGGGTCAAGCATATAGCTTGAGAGCATAGTGGCCTAACTTCTTATTAAAGTCCATTACATTCACTTTTATTTCATTAACATATTTGTGTACTAAAATTATATAAATAATGTCAAATTGCATATTGGTAACGGAGACAATTAAAAAAAATTACAAAATTTAAATTCACTTGAGTGTTAATGGAGAATTTCTCCCTAGTAAACTTTCAAATTCTACAAATTAAAATAATACAATGCTTTTATTTTTTAAATAATTTGTAATACCATTGCATTTTCAATGGTGAGATAAACATAATATTTGAATATGTTAATTTACCAAAATAAAAGCAATGGACTCAAATGTGTAAAATACACTTTAGGGATGACTATGATAAATTGCAATCTCAAGCTCCAATGTTGGGTCAAACATATAGCTCGAGAACGTAGTGACCTAACTTCTTATTAGAGTCCATTGCATTTGCTTTTATTACATTAACATATTTGTGTACTAAAATTATATAAATCATGTCAAATTACATGTTGGTAACGAAGACAATTAAACAAAATTACAAAATTTAAATTCACTTAAATGTTAACGAAGAATTTCTCCCTGTAAGACTTTAAAATTCTAAAAATTAAAATAATGCAATGTTTTTATTTCTTAAATAATTTTGAATTCCATTGCATTTTCGATGGTGAGATAAACCTAATATTTGAAAATGTTATTTCACCAAAATAAAAGTAATGGACTCAATTGTACAAAACACATGTGAGTGGATGACTATTATAAATTCCAATCCCAAACTTCAATGTTGGGCCAAGCATATAACTCTACAACATAGTGGGCTAACTTCTTATTAGAGTCCATTGCATTCGCATTTATTTAATTAACATGTTTGTATAATAAAATTATATAAATCATGTCAAGTTGCATTGTGGTAATGGAGACAATTAAAACAATTACCAAATTTAAATTCACTTAAGTATTAATGAACAATTTCTCCCTATAAGACTTTAAAATTCTAAAAATTAAAATAATGCAATATTTTTATTTTTTAAATAATTTTTAATACCATTACATTTTCAATGGTGAGACAAACGTTATATTTGAATATGTTAATTGAATACAGATAAAAGTAAGGGACTTAATTGTACAAAATTTAAATTCACTTGAGAGTTAACGAAGAATTTTTCCTTGTAAGACTTTAAAATTCTAAAAATTAAAATAATGCAATGTTTTTTTTAAAAAAAAATTATTAATACCATTTCATTTTGAATGGTGAGATCAATGTAATATTTGAATATGTTAATTGAATACAAATAAAAATAATAGACTCAATTGTACAAAATACACTTTCGTGGATGACTATTATAAATTCCAATACCAAGCCTCAATGTTAGGTCAAACATATAACTCTATAGCATAGTGGACTAACTTTTTATTGGAGTTCATTGCATTTGTTTTTGTTTAATTAACATGTTTGTATACAAAAATTATATAAATAATGACAAATTGCATTGTGGTAATGGAACAATTAAAAAAGTTACAAAATTTAAATTCACTAGAGTATGAACTAAGAATTTCTCCCTATTAGACTTTAAAATTCTAAAAATTAAAATAATGCAATGTTTTTGTTTCTTAAATAATTTTGAATTCCATTGCATTTTTTATGGTGAGATAAACCTAATATTTGAAAATGTTATTTCACCAAAATAAAAGTAATGGACTCAATTGTAAAAAGTACACTTTAGTGGATGATTATTATAAATTTCAATCCCAAACTTCAATGTTGGGCCAAGCATATAACTCTACAACGTTGTGGGCTAACTTCTTATTAGAGTCCATTACATTCGCATTTATTTAATTAACATGTTTGTATAATAAAATTATATAAATCATGTCAAATTGCATTGTGGTAATGGAGACAATTAAAAAAATTACAAAATTTAAATTGACTCAGGTATTGCCGAACAATTTCTCCCTGTAAGACTTTAAAATTCTAAAAATCAAGATAATGCAATGTTTTTATTTTTTAAATAATTTTTAATTCCATTGCATTTTCAATGGTGAAATAAACCTAATATTTGAATATGTTATTTCACCAAAATAAAAGCAATGGACTCAATTGTATGAAATACACTTTAGTGGATGACTATTATAAATTGCAATCTTAAGCTTCAATGTTGGGTCAACCATATAGCTCTAAAGTGTAATGGGCTAACTTCATATTAGATTCCATTGCATTCTCTTTTATTTCATTTACATGTTTGTATACAAAACTTATATAAATCATGCCAAATTGCATTGTGCTAATGGAGACAATTAAAAAAATAACAAAATTTAAACTCACTTGGGTATTAACAAAAAATTTCTCCCTATAAGACTTTAAAATTCTAAAAATTAAAAAAATGCAATGTTTTTATTTTTCAAAATATTATTAATACCATTGCATTTTGAATGGTGAGGCAAACATGATATTTGAATATGTTAATTGAATACAAATAAAAGTAATGGACTCAATTGTACAAAACACACATTAGTGGATGACTATTGTAAATTCCAATCCCAAGTTTCAATGTTGGGTCAAGCATGGAGCTCTAGATCATGTTTCATTAACATGATCGCATTTGCTCTTGTTTCATTAACATGTTTGTTTACTAAAATTATATAAATCATGTCAAATTGCATTTTGGTTATGGAAAAAATTAAAAATATTACAATATTTAAATTCACTTGAGTATTCACGAAGAATTTCTCCCTATCAGACTTTAAAATTCTAAAAATTAAAATAATGAAATGTTTTTAAGTTTTATATAATTTTGAATTCCATTGCATTTTCAATGGTGAGATAAACCTAAAATTTGAACATGTTAATTCACCAAAATAAAAGCAATGGACTCAATTGTATAAAATAGACTTTCATCAATGCCCATTATAAATTGCAATCTCAAACTTTAATGTTGGGTTAAGAATATAGCTCTAGAGCATAGTGGACAAAGTTCTTACTAGACTCCATTGCATTTGCCTTTGTTTAATTAACATGCCTGTATACTAAAATTATATAAATAATGTCAAATTGCATTGTGGTAATGGAGACCACTAAAAAAATTACAAAATTTAAAGTCACTTGAGTATTGCCAAAGAATTTCTCCCTCTAAGATTTTAAAATTATAAAAGTTAAAATAATGCAATGTTTTTATTTTTGAAAAATTTTTTTAATACCATTGTATTTTGAATGGTGACATAAAAGTAATATTTCAATACATTAATCGAACACAAATAAAATTAATGGACTCAATTGTACAAAACACACGTGAGTGGATGACTATTAGAAATTCCAATCCCAAACTTCAATGTTGGGTCAAGCATATAGCTCTAAAGCGTAGTGGACAAACTTCTTTTTAGAGTCCATCACATTTGCTCTTGTTTAATTAACATGTTTGTGTACTTAAATTATATAAATCATGTTAAATTGCATTTTGGTTATCGAAAAAATTAAAAAAATTACAATATTTAAATTGACTTAAGTATTAATGAAGAGTTTCTCCCTGTAAGATTTTAAATTTCTAAAAATTAAAATAATTCAATGTTTTTAATTTTTAAAAAGTTCTTAATGCCATTGCATTTTGAATGGTGAGATAAACATAATATTTGAATATATTAATTGAACACAAATAAAAGTAATGGACTAAATTGTACAAAATACACTTTCGTGGATGACTATTATAAATTCGAATCCCAAGCTTCAATGTTGAGTCAAGTATACAACTTTAGAGCATAGTGGGTTAACTTCTTATTAGAGTCTATTGCATTTGCTTTTGTTTAATTAACATGTTTGTATACAAACATTATATAAATCATGTCAAATTGCATTGTGGCAATGGAAACAATTAAAAAAGTTACAAAATTTAAATTCACTTGAGTATTAACTAAGAATTTCTCTCTGTAGGACTTTAAAATTCTAAAAATTAAAATAATGCAAAGTTTTTGTTTTTTAATAATTTTGAAATCCATTGCATTTTCGATGGCAAGATAAACCTAATATTTGAATATGTTATTTCACCAAAATAAAAGCAATGGACTCAATTGTATAAAATACACTTTAGTGGATGACTATTGTAAATTCCAATCCCAAGTTTCAATGTTAGGTCAAGCATATAACTCTAGAACATAATAAGCTAACTTCTTATTAGAGTCCATTGTATTTGCTTTTATTTAATTAGTATGATTGTATACTAAAATTATATAAATTATGTCAAATTGCATTGTGGTAATGGAGATAATTAAAAAAATTATCAAATTTAAATTCACTTGAGTATTAACGAAGAATTTCCCCCTATAAAACGTTAAACTTCTAAAAATTAAAATAATGCAATATTTTTATTTTTTAAATAATTTTTAATACCATTGCATTTTGAATGGTAAGACAAACATAATATTTGAATATGTTAATTGAACACAGATAAAAGTAAGAGACTTAATTGTACAAAATACATTTTAATGGATGGCTATTATAAATTCTAATCCTAAGCCTCAATGTTGGGTCAAGCATATAGCTCTATACCTTAGTGGGCTAACTTATTATAATCCATTGCATTCGCTTTTATCCAATTAACACGTTTGCATGCTAAAATTATATAAAAAATAAAAAAATTTAAATTCACTTGAGTGTTAACAAAGAATTTCTCCCTACTAAGAATTTCTTGCTGTAAGACTTTAAAATTCTAAAAATTAAAATAATACAATGTTTTTATTTTTTAAATAATTTTAAATTCCATTGCATTTTTTATGGTGAGATAAACCTAATATTTGAATATGTTATTTCACCAAAACAAAAGCCATGGACTCAATTATATAAATACACTTTAGTGGATGACTATTGTAAATTCCAATCCCAAGCTTCAATGTTGGGTCAAACATATAACTCTATAGTATAGTGGGCTAACTTCTTATTAGAGTCCATTGCATTTGCTTGTATTTAATTAGCTTGTTTGTATACTAAAATTATATAAATCATGTCAAATTGCATTGTAGTAATAGAGACAATTACAAAAATTATAGAATTTACATTCACTTGAGTATTAAAGTAGAATTTCTCCCTAAAAGACTTTAAAATTCTAAAAATTAAATAATGCAATGCTTTTATCTTTTACAAAATTTTTCACACCATTGCATTTTGAATGAAGAGACAAACATAATATCTGAATATGTTAATTCAATACAAATAAAAGTAAAGGACTCAATCGTACAAAATACACTTTATTGGATCACTATTATAAATTCCACTTCCAAGTTTCAATATTGGGTCAAGCATATAACTCTACAGCATAGTGGGCTAAGTTCTTATTAGAGTCCATTGCATTTGCTTTTGTTTAATTAACATGTTTGTACACAAAAATTGTATAAATCATGACAAATTGCATTGTGGTAATGGAAACAATTAAAAAGGTTACAAAATTTAAATTCACTGGAGTATTAACCAATAATTTCTCCCTATAAGACTTTAAAATTTTAAAAATTAAAATAATGCAATGTTTTTGTTTTCGAAATAATTTTGAATTCCATTGTATTTTCGATCGTGAGATAAACCTAATATTTGAAAATGTTATTTCACCAAAATAAAAGCAATGGATTCAATTGTATAAAATACACTTTAGTGGATGACTATTGTAAATTCCAATCCCAAACTTCAATGTTGGGCCAAGCATATAACTCTACAATGTTGTGGGCTAACTTCTTATTAGAGTTCATTACATTCGCATTTATTTAATTAACATGCTTGTATACTAAAATTATATAAATCATGTCAAATTGCATTGTGGTAATGGAGACAACTCAAAAAATTACAAAATTTACATTCACTTGAGTATTAAAGTAGAATTTATCCCTGCAAGACTTTAAAATTCTAAAAATTAAAATAATGCAATGTTTTTATTTTTTAAATAATTTTAAATTCTATTTCATTTTCGATTGTGAGATAAACATAATATTTGAATATGTTATTTCACCAAAACAAAAGCAATGGACTCAATTATATAAAATACACTTTAGTGGATGACTATTGTAAATTCCAATCCCAAGTTTCAATGTTGGGTCAAGCATATAACTCTAGAACATAATAGGCTAACTTCTTATTAGAGTCCATTGCATTTGCTTTTATTTAATTAGCATGATTGTATACTAAAATTATATAAATTATGTCAAATTGCATTGTGGTAATGGAGACAATTAAAAGAATTACAAAATTTACATTCACTTAAGTATTAAAGTAGAATTTCTCCCTGCAAGACTTTAAAATTCTAAAAATTAAAATAAAGCAATGTTTTTATTTTTTACAAAACTTTTCACACCATTGCATTTTGAATGGTAAGACAAACGTAATATTTGAATATGTTAATTCAATACAAATTAAAGTATAGGACTCAATTGTACAAAATACACTTTAGTGGATGACTATTATAAATTCCAGTCTCAAGCTTCAATGTTGGATCAAGCATATAATTCTACAACATAGTGGGGTATGTTCTTATTAGAGTTCATTACATTTGCTTTTGTTTAATTGACATGTTTGTATACAAAAATTATATAAACCGTGACAAATTGCATTATGGTAATGGAAACAATTAAAAAAGTTACAAAATTTAAATTCACTGGAGTATTAACTAAGAATTTCTCCTGATAAGACTTTAAAATTCTAAAAATTAAAATAATGCAATGTTTTTGTTTTTTAAATAATTTTGAATTCCATTGCATGTTCAATAGTGAGATTAACCTAATATTTGAAAAGGTTATTTTACCAAAATAAAAGCAATGGACTCAATTGTACAAAATACACTTTAGTGGTTGACTATTGTAAATTCTAATCCCAAGTTTTAATGTTGGGTCAAGCATATAACTCTACAATGTAATAGGCTAACTTCTTATTAGAGTCCATTGCATTTACTTTCATTTAATTAGCATGTTTGTATAGTAAAATTATATAAATCATGCCAAATTGCATTCTGGTAATGGAGACAATTAAAAAAAATTACAAATTTTAAATTAACTTGATTATTAAGGAAGAATTTCTCCCTGTAACATATTAAAATTCTAAAAATTAAAATAATTCAATGTTTTTATTTTTTAAAAAATTATTAATACCGTTGCATTTTGAATAGTAAGAAAAATGTAATATTTGAATATGTTAATTGAACATAAATAAAAGTAATGGACTCAATTGTACAAAATACACTGTAGAGGATGACTATTATAAATTCCAATATCATGTTTCAATGTTTGGTCAAGCATATAGCTCTAGAGCATAGTGGGCTAACTTCTTATTAGTGTCCATGACATTCACTTTTCTTCAATTAACAAGTATGTACACGAAAATTATATAAATTATGTCAAATTGCATTGTAATAATGGAGACAATTAAAAAAAATTTTAGAATTTATATTCACTTGAGTATTAACGTGAAATCTCTCTCAGTAAAACTTTAAAACTCTAAAAATTAAAATAATGTAATGTTTTTATTTTTTTAAGTCCATTGCATTTTCAATAGTGAGATGAATATAATATTTGAATATGTTAATTTGCCAAAATAAAAGTATAAAATACACCTTAATGGATGACTATTGTAAATTCTAATCTGAAACTTCAATCTTGGGTTAAGCATATAGCTCTAAAGCGTAGTGGACTAACTTCTTATTAGAGTCCATTGCATTCGCTTTTATTTAATTAACATGTTTGCACACAAAAATTATATAAATTATGTCAAATTGCATGGCGATAATTCAAACAATTAAAAAAATTACAGAATTTATATTCACTTTATTATTAACGTAAAATTTGTCCCTGTAAGATTTTAAAATTCGAAAAATTAAAATAATGCTTTTTTTTTGTAAATAATTTTTAATTCCATTGCATTTTCAATGGTGAGATAAGCCTAATATTTGAATATGTTAATTTGCCAAAATAAAAGCAATGGACTCAATACTATAAAATACACTTTAATGGATGACTATTATAAATTCCAATACCAAGCTTTAATGTTTAGTCAAGCATATAGCTTCAGAGCGTAGTGGATGAACTTCTTATTAGAGTCCATTATATTCGTTGTTATTTAATTAACATGTTTGCATACTAAAATTATATAAATCATGTCAAATTGCATTGTAGTAATTGAGACAACTAAAAAAATTGCCAAATTTAAATTCACTTGAGTATTAAGGAAGAATTTCTCCCTCTAAGATATTAAAATTCTAAAAATTAAAATAATTCAATGTTTTTATTTTTTAAAAAATTATTAATACCATTGCATTTTGAATGGTAAGAAAAACGTAATATTTGAATATGTTAATTGAACACAAATAAAAGTAATGGACTCAATTGTACAAAATATACTTTAGTGGAAGACTATTATAAATTCCAATCTCATGTTTCAATGTTTGGTCAAACATATAGCTCTAGAGCGTAGTGGCTAACATTTTATTAGAATCCATGGCATTTGGTTTTCTTTAATTAACAAGTTTGTACACAAAAATTATATAAATCTTGTCAAATTACATTATGAATAGTGTAGACAATTAAAAAAATTACAGAATTTATATTCACTTGAGTATTAACGTAAAATTTCTCCCAGTAAGACTTTAAAACTCTAAAATTAAAATAATGCAATGTTTTATTTTTTAAGTAATTTTTAAGTCCATTGCAATTTCAATGGTGAGATAAACTTAATATTTGAATATGTTAATTTGCCAAAATAAAAGCAATGGTCTCAATAGTATAAAATACACCTTAGTGGATGACTATTGTAAATTCCAATTCCAAGCTTTAATGTTAGGTCAAGCATATAACTCTAGAGTATAGTGGACTAACTTCTTATTATAGTCTATTGCATTCACTTTTATTTAATTAATTTGTACACAAATTATATAAATTATGTTTAATTGCATTGCGATAATAGAGACAATTAAAAAATTATAGAATTTATATTCATTTGACTATTAACGTAAAATTTCTCCATGTAAGATTTCAAAATTCTAAAAATTAAAATAATGCAATGTTTTTTTTAAAAATAATTTTTAATTCCATTGCATTTTCAATGGTGAGATAAACCTAATATTTGAATATATTAATTTGCCAAAATATGAGCAATGGACTCAATTTTATAAAATACACCTTAGCGGATGACTATTATAAATTCCAATCCTAAGTTTCAATGTTGGATCAAGCATATAGTTTTAAAGCATAGTGGGCTAATTTCTTATTAGAGTTCATTGCATTCGCTTTTATTTAGTTAACATGTTTGTATACTAAAATTATATAAATCATATCAACTTGCATTGTGGAAATGAAGACAATTAAAAAAATTAAAAATTTAAATTCACTTGAGTATTAACGAAGAATTACTACCTGTAAGACGTCAAAATTCTAAAAATGAAAATAATGAATTGTTTTTATATTTTTAAATAATTTTTATTACCATTTCATTTTCAATGGTGAGATAAATATAATTTTTGAATATGTTAATTGAACAAAAATAAAAGTAAAAGACTCAATTGTACAAAATACAGTTTAGCGGATGACTATTATAAATTTCAATCCAAAGTTTCAATGTTGGATCAAGCATATAGCTCTAGAGTGTAGTGGGCTAATTTTTTATTAGAGTCTATTGCATTCACTTTATTTAATTAACATGTTTGTACACTAAAATTATATTAATCATGTCAAA
>JAIRCJ010000196.1:0-21721 GCA_020883675.1 Bruguiera gymnorhiza
ATTTCATTAAACAAGGAGTATTTGTGGATGACAAGCATTTCTTACAAGTATTTCTACTTAATTATAAACTAATGAGACTCTCTCTTGATTTCTTCTGAACAATGCTCCAATTTTGTTGTAGTTACCCATTGACACTTATAATGTTGAAAATAGCTTGTATGTTGCTACAAACAATAATATTTCATGGCACAACACATCCATTCTCCTTTTGATGTAGTAATCTATTGAATTTCATTAAATAAGGAGTCTTGATGATGGCCAACATTTCTTACAAGCTTCTTTGGTATAATTACTAAATAACGACATCTCTTGATTTTTCCTACATAGATCCACATTTGTTGCAATAACTCATTCTAATGATTTTAAAATAGCTTGTGTGCCACAATAGACACTATAGTCATGGCAATGAGCAATCTAGGATCCCTTAGAACTAGGATTCGTTGAATTTACTAAACAAGGACTTTTTGATGATGACTTTCATTTTTTTCAAGTATTTGTGATATAATTGCCTGAATAATGAGACTGTTCTCTTCATTCTTACCTGAACTAATTGCCTCCACCTTTTTGTGTAATAAACTCATTCTTACTGATCTAAACATAGCTTGAGTGTCCGACAACAGTGCACTTATATTTCGTGGTAGCAAGCACATCTATAGTCCATTGGAACTAGGAATCTGTTGATGTTCATTAAAGGAGGTTTGATGATGACAAGCATTTCAATTCAATGTTTTTTGTGGTATAATTACTGAATAATGAGAACGTCTCCTCATTTCTTCCAAACAGGCTCCACCTATTATTGCAACTCATTCACACCTAATGATCTTTAAAATAGCTTGTGTGCCCCCACAGGCAATATATTCATGGCAATAAGTCACTCTATACTCCTTTGGAACTAAGAATCCTTTGAATATCATTAAGCCAAGGGAGTCCTTGAATGAATGACTTACCATTTTTCAAGTATTTGCAGTATAATTTCTAAATAATAAGACTCCCTCTGATTCCACGTGTGTGTTGGGTCCCTAAGCCATGTCTTTTGGGGTTTTCCCTACCAGTTGGTATCAGAGCCTGGCTCTAAATTAGAAGAAATAATATGTCTTTGAAAGACAAAGGTGCTACTCAAGAGGGAGCTATTGACATGTTTTTCATGATCAAAGCTATGCAACAACAATTTGAACACATGAAATACCATATTTGATGATATGAGAGAGAGGATGGATGAGTAAGCTAATACAATTACAGAGTTGCAAAGGAGGCACGAAGAATATGAGGCTCCTAAAGCAAGAAGGCAATTGAAACATGCCTATGACCATGAAGATGACAATTTTATGCCATCTTTAGAGGGTGAAAGTGGTGGAGAGAAGTATCTGGTTAATGGAGTAGCTCTCATCACAAGGCGAGCATTGATGTGCAAGTGAAGGAAGAAAATGAGGTGCAACAAGATAACATCTTTTAGACAAGGTGTCTCATCAAAGATAAGGTATGTAGTATGATTATTGATGGTGGGAGTTGCACTAATGTTGCTAGCACAATTATGGTTGAGAAGCTGAATTTACCAACTATGAAGCATCCTAGGCCATATAAACTTCAACAATTGAATGAGAGTGGTGAAGTTAAGGTAGATAAGCAAGTGCTCGTGTCATTTTCTATTGAAATGTATAGCGATGAAGTTTTATGCGATGTTGTACCTATGCATGTGGGCCATATTCTATTAGGAAGGCCATGGTAGTTTGAAAGGCGAGTTATGCATGATGGATTCAAGAATTGATATTTCTTTGTAATGAATCTGTCACTTTTGTACCATTATCACCTCAACAAGCTTATAAGGATCAATTGAGGATTAAAATGAGAGTGAACAAAAAAAAGAGAGATTGAAAAAAGAGAAAAGAGAGGAGAAAATGTGAGAACACAAGTGAAAGAGAAGAAAACAGAAAGTTTCTATGCAAAAGAAAGTGATGTCAAAAGAGCAATTTTTGCCAAACAACCTATGATCATACAATACAAAAAGGCTTATTTTAACACTCACAAACTTGAATCGTCTTTGCCTAGTGTTGTTGTTGTTCTATTGCAGGAATTTGAAGATAAATTCCATGATGATGTCCTAAGTGGATTGCTAACTATGAGAGGAATTAAGAATCAAATTGTTTTCATCCCTGGTGCATCCATCCCAAACCGGCTAGCATATAAGAGTAATCCTAAGGAGACAAAGGAGCTTCAAAGTTAGGTTGAGGAACTTATTTCAAAAGGGTATGTAAGGGAAAGCATGAGTCATTGTGCAATTCCTGTCCTACTTGTACAAGGAAAGTTGAACAAAAGACATGCCAAGTGGACCAAATTCATTCAAACCTTTCCCTACATCATTAAGTATAAACAAGGTGATGATTCGAAGATGAATCCTTTTGAGGAAAGGGGGAATGATGAGAACCGTAGAGATAATGAGTGGAAGGCTTCAATGGATGCAAGATGTCCATTGCACATTCCAGAAGGCCCAATAACACAAGCTAGAGCTTCAATGGATGCAAGAGGTCCATTGCACATTCCAAAAGGTCTAATAACATGAGTTAGAGTTTCAATCGATGCAAGAGGTCCATTGCACATTCCAGAAGGCCCAATAACATAAGCTAGAGCAAGAAAGATGAAAGAAGCACTAAATGGGCTAATTAAGGACGTTCAAGCCAACCAAGCTTCAAATGGTGCGAATTCAAGTTTGAAAAAGAGTCCAAGTCTTATTAATATCATTGGAGTACTTAAAGTGTTAGGACTAAGTAATAGCAGTCACTCTAAATTAGGAGTTTATTTTCTATGTAAGAATTTGTACCTAGATAGGAACTCCTCCTCAATAACGAATTGTCCTAAGTAGGAATTTGTACCTCTTTAGGATTGTTATCTTAGCCTATAAATAGGCAGCCCTTGTGAACTCTGAAGAATAGATCAGACAACTTTGAGTGAAATAGAAAGCAAGGGTTTTCTCCTTCGGTTCTTTTGAGAAGTAAAGAACTTATCAAGAGGAACTTCTTCTTATGGCATTCAAATTGACTTATCACTCCCAATTCCTTTCTTTTCTGAAGTGTGGCATCCATATCCTTCTTAAACACCCTAGGTTAGTGCTCCTTCAAATGTTGGATCTAGGGTTTGTGTTATTAAATTTTGATTTAGCTTTCCTAGTTGTCCCTTGATTCCATGTGTGCATTGGGTCCCTTGGAACTAGGAATTTGTTGAATTTCATTAAACAAGGTGTCTTTGATGATGACAAGCATTTTGTTCAAGTATTTATGGTATAATTATTGAATAATGAGACCATCTCTTCATTTCTTCCAAACAAGGCTCGACCTTTTCTTGTAATAACTCATTCTAATGACCTTGAAAATAGCTTGTGTGCCCATAACAGGCACTATATTCATGGCAACAAGCATACCTATACTCCCTTGCAACTAGGAAGCCCTTGAATTTCTATAAACAAGGAGTCTTCTGTGATGACTAGAATTTTTTTACTAGTATTTTCTATTCAATCACAAACTAAGGACATCATTTCTTGATTTTGTTGTAATTACCCATTCACAGTTAATGATCATGAAAATAGCTTGTGTGCCCATAGCAGACAATATATTCATGGCAATAAACACATCTATACTCCCTTGGAACTAGGAATGTGTTGAATTTCATTAAACAAGGAGTCTTGGATAATGTCTAACATTTTCTTCAAGTATTTTGGTATAATTACTGAATAATGAGACCGTCTCTTCATTTCTTCCAAACAAGGCTACATCTTTTATTGCAATAACTCATTCACACTTAAGGATCTTGAAAATAGCTTGTGTGCCCACAACAGGCAATATATTCATGGCCACAAGCACATCTACACTCCCTTGAAACTAGGAATTTGTTGAATTTCATTAAATAAGGAATCTTTGATGATGACTATGATTTCTTCCAAGTATTTGCAGTATAATTACTAAATAATGAGATTGTCTCTTCATTTCGTCCTAACAGGACTTCACCTTTCCTTGCAATAAGTGATTCTAATGATCTTGAAAATAGCTTGTGTGCCCACAACAAGCACTATATTCATGACAACAAGTACATCTATACTCCCTTGGAACTAAGAAGCCCTTGAATTTCATTAAACAAGGCATCTTTGGTGATGCCTTGCATTTTTTACTAGTATTTTCTACTTAATTACAAACAAATGACATTGTCTCTTGATTTCTTCCTCACATTGCTCCACTTTTTGTTGTAATTACCCATTCACACTAAATGATCATGAAAATAGCTTGTGTGCCTACAATAGACAATATATTCATCATAACAAGCACATCAATAGTCCCTTGGAACTAGGAATCCTTTGAATTTCATTAAACAAGGAGTGTTTGATGATGACTAGTATTTCGTTCAAGTATTTGCAGTATAATTACTGAATAATGAGATGGTCTCTTCGTTTCTTCCAAACAAGGTTCTACCTTTTGTTGCAATATCTCATTGACCCTTAATGATCTTGAAAATACCTTGTATGCCCACAATACGCAATATATTCATGGCCACAAGCACATTTATACTCCCTTAGAACTATGAATCCATTGAATTTCATTCAACAAGGACTTTTTGATGATAACTAGCATTTCATTTAAGTATTTGCGATATAATTACTGAATAATGAGACCGTCTCTTCATTTCTTCCAAATAAGGCTTAACCTTTTGTTTCAATAACTCATTCACACTTAATAATCTTGAAAATAGCTTGTGTACCAATAACAGGCATTATATTTGTGGCAACATGCACATCAATACTCCCTTGGAACTAGGAATCCATTGAATTTTATTAAATATGGAGTCTATGATGATGACTAGCATTTCTTTAAACAAGGAGTCTTTGATGATGACTGGCATTTCGTTCAAGTATTTGTGGTTTAATTACTGAATAATGAGACCGTCTCTTCATTTCTTCCAAACAATGCTCCACCTTTTGTTGCAATAACTCATTTACACTTAATGATCTTGAAAATAGCTTGTGTGTGCACAACAGGCATTATATTCATGACAACTTGCTCATTTATACTCCTTTAGAACTAGGAATCCATTGAATTTCATTAAACAAGGATTCTTTGATAATGCCTAGCATTTCTTCTAAGTATTTGCGGTATAATTACTGAATAATGAGACCATCTCTTTATTTCTTCCTAATAGGACTCCACTTTTTCTTACAATAACTAATTTTAATGATCTTGAAAATAGCTTGTGTGCCCATAATAGGCACTATATTCATGACAACAAGTAGATCTATGCTCCCTTAGAACACGGAAGTTGTTGATTTTCTTTAAATAAGGAGTCTTTGGTGATCACTACCATTTCTTATTAGTATTTTCTACTTAATTATAGACAAATGACACTGTCTCTTCATTTCTTCCTAACATTACTCCACTTTTTGTTGTAATGACCCATTCACACTGAATGATTATGAAAATAGCTTGTGTACCCATAATAGGCAATATATTCATGGCAACAAGCACATCTATACTCCCTTGGAACTAAGAATCCGTTGAATTTCATTAAACAAGGAGTCCTTAATGATAACTAGCACTTTGTTCAAGTATTTGTAGTATAAATACTGAGTAATGAGACTGTCTCTTCATATCTCTCCAACAAGGCTCCACCATTTGTTACAATAACACATTTACACTTCATGATCTTGAAAATAGCCTGTGTGCCCACAATAGGCTATATATTCATAGCAAGAAGCACATCTAGGAATTCGTTAAATTTCATTAAACATGGAGTCTTTGATGACAAATAGCATTTTGTTGAAGTATTTCCGATATAATTACTGAATAATGAGATCGTCTCTTCATTTCTTCCAAACAAGGCTCGAACTTTTGCTGCATTATCTCATTCACACTTAATGATCTTGAAAATAGCTAGTGTGCCCACAACAGGCATTATATTCAAGGCAACATGCACATCTATACTCCCTTAAATCTAGTAATCCATTGAATTTCATTAAACAAGGAGTTTTTGATGATGACTAGCATTTCTTCTAAATATTTGCGATATAATTACTAAATAATAAGACCATCTCTTCATTTCTTCCTAACTGGACTCCACCTTTTCTTGCAATAACTCATTCTATTGATCTTGAAAAAAGCTTGAGTGGCCATAAAAGGCACTATATTCATCACAACAAGTACAACTATACTCCCTTGGAACTAGGAAGCCCTTGAATTTCTTTAAACAAGGAGTCTTTGGTGATGACAACATTTTTTACAAGTATTTTCTACTTAATTATAGACAAATGACTCTGTCACTTGATTTCTTCCTACCAATGCTCCACATTTTGTTGTAATTACCGATTCACATTGAATGAACATGAAAATTGCTTCTGTGCCCACAACAGACAACATATTCATAGCAACAAGCCCATCTATACTCCCTTGGAACTAAGAATCCATTGAATTTCATTAAATAAGGTGTGTTTGATGATGACTAGCATTTTCTTCAAGTATTTGCGGTATAATTATTGAATAACGAGACCGTCTCTTCATTTCTTCCAAACAAGGCTCCACCTTTTGTTGCAATAACTCATTCACACTTAATGATCATGAAAATAGCTTTTGTGCCCACAATAGGCAATATATTCATGGCAATAAGCACCTTTATATTCCCATGGAATTAGGAATCCATTGAATCTCATTGAAAAAGTAGTCTTTGATGATGACTAGCATTTCATTCAAGTATTTGCGGTTTAATTACTAAATAATGAGACTGTCTCTTCATTTCATTCAAACAAGGCTCCACCTTTTTATGCAATAACTCATTCACACTTAATGATCTTGAAAATAGCTTGTGTGCCCACAACGGGTACTATAGTCATGGCAACAAGTACATCTATACTCCTTTGGAACTTGGAATCCATTGAATTTCATTAAACAAGGAGTCTTTGATGATGACTAGCATTTTGTTCAAGTATTTACAGTATAATTTCTGAATAATGCGACTGCCTCTTCATTTCTTCCAAGTAAGGTTCCACCTTTTGTTGCAATAACTCATTCACACTTAATGGTCTTGAAAATTGCTTATGTGCCCACAATAGGCATTATATTCATGGCAACAAGCACAAATATACACCTTTGGAACTAGGAATCCATTAATTTCATTAAATAAGGAGTCTTTCATGATGACTAGCATTTCGTCCAAGTATTTGCAGTATAATTACTAAATAATGAGACTGTCTTTTAATTTCTTTCTAATAGGACTCCACCTTTTCTTGCAATAACTCATTCTATTGATTTTGAAACTAGCTTGTGTACCCATCATAGGCAATATTTTCATGGCAACAAGCACATCTATACTCCCTTGGAACTTGGGAACCATTGAAAAACAAGGAGTCTTTGATGATGACTAACATTTATTTCAAGAATTTATGGTATAATTATTGATTAATGAGACTGCCCATCCATTTCTTCCTAACAAGGCTCCAACCTTTTTTGCAATACCTCATTCGCACCTAATGATCTTGAAAATAGCTTGTGTGCCCCCAACAAGCAATATATTCATGGCCATAAGCACATCTATACTCCAATTGAAATTGGAATCCGTCGAATTTCATTAAAGAAGGAGTCCTTGATGATGACTAGCATTTATTTCAAGAATTTGCGGTATAATTACTAAATAATGAGACTGTACATTCATTTCTTCCTAACAAGGCTTCACCTTTTGCTGCAATAACTCATTCACACTCAACGATCTTAAAAATTGCTTGTGTGCCCACAATAGGCAATATATTCATGGCAACGAGCACATCTATACTCCCTTAGAACTTCGAAACCCATGAATTTCATTAAACAAGGAGTCTTTGATGATGACTAGCATTTGGTTCATGTATTTGCATTATAATTAGAGAATAATGAGACTATCTCTTCATTTCTTTCAACAAGGTTCCACCTTTTTTTTGAAATAACTCATTCACACTTAATGATCTTGAAAATAGCTTGTGTGCCCATGACCGGTAATATATTCATGGCAATAAGCACATCTGTACTCCCTTGAAATGAGGAATTTGTTGAATTTCATTAAACAAGGAGTCTTTGATGATGACTAGCTTTTTGGTCAAGTATTTGCATATAATTACTGAATAATGAGACCAACTCTTCATTTCTTCCAATCAAGGATCCACCTTTTGTTGCAATAACTCATTCACACTTAATGTTCTTGAAAATGCCCACAACAGGTAATATATTTATGGCCACAAGCACATCTATACTCCCTTGGAACTAGGAATCCATTGAATTTCATTAAACAAGGAGTCTTTGATGATGACTAGCATTTTGTTCAAGTATTGGCAGTATAATTATTGAATAATAAGACCATCTCTTCATTTCTTCTAAACAAGGTTCCACCTTTTTTTGCCAAAACTCATTCACACTTAATGATCTTGAAAATAAGTTATGTGCCCACGACAAACAATATATTTGTGGCAACAAGCACATCTGTACTACCTTTGAACTAAGAATTCATTGAATTTCATTAAACAAGGAGTCATTGATGATAACTAGCATTTCTTTCAAGTATTTACAGTATAATTACTGAAAAATGAGACCCTCTTTTAATTTCATTTTGACAAGACTCCACCTTTTCTTGCAATAACTCATTCTAATGATCTTGAAAATAGCTTGTGTGCCCATAATAGGCACTATATTCATGGCAACAAGCACACCTATACTCCCTTGCAACTAGGAAGCCCTTCAATTTCTTTAAACAAGGAGTCTTTTGTGATGACTAGCATTTTTTTACTAGTATTTTCTACTCAATCACAAACTAAGTACATCATCTTTTGATTTTGTTGTAATTACCCATTCACACTTAATGATCATGAAAATAGCTTGTGTGCCCACAGCAGACAATATATTCATGGCAATAAGCACATCTATACTCCCTTGGAACTAGGAATGCGTTGAATTTCATTAAACAAGGAGTCTTTGATAATGTTTAGCATTTTCTTCAAGTATTTTAGTATAATTACTGAATAATGAAACCGTCTCTTCATTTCTTCCAAACAAGGCTACATCTTTTATTGCAATAACTCATTCACACTTAAGGATCTTGAAAATAGCTTGTGTGCCCATAACAGGTAATATATTCATGGCCACAAGCATATCTACATTCCCTTGAAACTAGGAATCTATTGAATTTCATTAAATAAGGAGTCTTTGATGGTGACTACCATTTCTTCCAAGTATTTGTGGTATAATTACTAAATAATGAGATCGTCTCTTCATTTCATCCTAACAGGACTCCACCTTTTCTTGCAATAAGTGATTCTAATGATCTTGAAAATAGCTTGTGTGCCCACAACAAGCACTATATTCATGGCAACAAGTACATCTATACTTCCTTGGAACTAGGAAGCCCTTAAATTTCTTTAAACAAAGAGTCTTTGGTGATGACTTGCATTTTTTACTAGTATTTTCTACTTAATTACAAACAAATGACACCATCTCTTGATTTCTTCCTCATTTTGCTCCACTTTTTGTTGTAATTACCGATTCACACTGAATGATCATGAAAATAGCTTGTGTGCCCACAATAAGCAATATATTCATCACTACAAGCACATCAATAGTCCCTTGGAACTAGGAATCCCTTGAATTTCATTCAACAAGGAGTGTTTGATGATGACTAACATTTTGTTCAAGTATTTGTAGTATAATTACTGAATAATGAGATGGTCTCTTCATTTCTTCCAAACAAGTTTCCGCCTTTTGTTACAATATCTCATTGACCCTTAATGATCTTGAAAATACCTTGTGTGCCCACAATAGGCAATATATTCATGACCACAAGCACATCTATGCTCCCTTGGAACTATGAATCCCTTCAATTTCATTCAACAAGGACTCTTTGATGATGACTAGCATTTTGTTCAAGTATTTGAGATATAATTACTGAAAAATGAGACCGTCTCTTCATTTCTTCCAAACAAGACTCGACCTTTTGTTCCAATAACTCATTCACAATCAATGATCTTGAAAATAGCTTGTGTACCAACAACAAGCATTATATTCATGGCAACAAGCACATCAATACTCCCTTAGAACTAGGAATCCATTGAATTTCATTAAATATGGAGTCTTTGATGATGACTAGCATTTCTTTAAATAAGGAATCTTTAATGATGTCTAGCATTTGAATCTCATTAAATAAGGAGTCTTTGATGATGACTAGCATTTCTTTAAATAAGGAATCTTTAATGATGTCTAGCATTTGAATCTCATTAAATAAGGAGTCTTTGATGATGACTAGCATTTCGTTCAAGTATTTGTGGTTTAATTACTGAATAATGAAACTGTCTCTTTATTTCTTCCAAACAAGGCTTCACCTTTTGTTGCAATATCTCATTGACCCTTAATGATCTTGAAAATACCTTGTGTGCCCACAACAAGCAATATATTCATGGCCACAAGCACATCTATATTCTATTAGAACTATGAATCCATTGAATTTCATTCAATGAGGACTCTTTGATGATGACTAGTATTTCGTTCAAGTATTTGTGGTATAATTACTGAATAATGAGATCGTCTCTTCATTTCTTCCAAGCAAGGCTCTACCTTTTATTGCAATAACTCATTCACACTTAATGATCTAGAAAATTGCTTGTGTGCCCACAACAGTCACTATATTTATGGCAATAAGCACATCTATTCTCCCTTGGAACTTGGAATCTGTTGAATTTCATTAAACAAAAAGTCTTTGATGATGACTAGCATTTTGTTCAAGTATTTGTGAAATAATTACCGAATAATGAGATTGTCTCTTCATTTCTTCCAAACAAGGCTCCACCTTTTTTTGCAATAACTCATTTACATCAAATAATCTTGAAAATAGCTTGTGTCTCCAGAGCAGGGAATATTTTTATTGCTACGAAGCACATCAATACAACCTTGGAACTTGGAATTTGTTGAATTTCATTAAACAAGGAGTTTCTGATGATGACTAGCATTTTGTTCAAGTATTTGCTATATAATTACTGAATAAAAAGACCGTCTCATCATTTCCTCTGAACAAGGCACTACCTTTTATTGCAATTACTTATTTACACTTAATGATCTTGAAAATAGCTTATATGCCCACAATAGGCAATATATTCATGGAAACAAGCCCATCAATATTCCCTTGGAACTTGGAATCCCACAAATTTCATTAAACAAGGAGTCTTTGATGATGACTAGCATTTCGTTCAAGTATTTATGATATAATTACTAAATAATGAGACCATCTCTTCATTTCTTCCAAACACGGTTCTACCTTTTGTTGCAAAAACTCATTCACTCTTAATGATCTTGAAAATAGCTTGTGTGCCCACAACAGGTAATATATTCATGGCAACGAGCTCATCCTTACTCCCTGGGAACTAGGAATCCGTTGAATTTAATTAAACTAGGAATTCATTGAATTTCTTCCAAATAAGGTTCCACTATTTTTGGCAATAACTCATTTACACTTTTACCCATGATAGGCAATATATTCATAGCAACAACCACATTGGTATTACCTTTGAACTAGGAATTTGTTGAATTTCATTAATCAAGGAGTCATTGACGATGGCTAGCATTTTTCTCAAGTATTTATGGTATAATTACTAAATAATGAGACTATCTCTTCATTTCTTCTAAACATGGCTCCACCTTTTGTTGCAATAACTCATTCACACTTAAGGATCTTGAAAATAGCTTATATGCCCATAACAAGCAATATATTGATGACCATAAGCACATCTATACTCCCTTGGAACTAGGAATCCATTGAATTTCATTCAACAAGAAGTCTTTGATGATGACTATTATTTTGTTCAAATAATTGCAGTATAATTACTGAATAATGAGATCGTTTCTTTATTTCTTCCAAACATGGCTCCACCATTCGTTGCAATAACTCATTCATACCTAATGATCTTGAAAATAGCTTATGTGCCCACAACAGGCAATATATTCATGGCAACAAGCAAATCAATACTCCCTTAGAACTAGGAATCCCTTGAATTTCATTAAACAAGCAGTCTTTGATGAAGAATACCATTTTCTTCAAGTATTTCCTGTATAATTACTGAATACTGAGACTGTCTCTTCATTTCTTCCGAACAAGGCTCTACCTTTTATTGCACTAACTCATTCACACTTAATGATCTTGAAAATAGATTATGTGCCCACAATAGGCAATATATTCATGGCAATATATTCTTGGAATCCATTGGATTTCATTAAACAAGGAGTCTTTGATGATCACTAGCATTTCCTTCACGAATTTGCATTATAATTACTCAATAATGAGACTGTCTCTTAATTTCTTCGTAACAAGGCTCCACCTTTTGTTGCAATAACACGTTCACACTTAATGATCTTGAAAATTGCATATGTGCCAACAACAGGCACTATATTCATGGCAACAAGCACATTTATTCTCCCTTGGAACTTGGAATCCATTAAATTTCATTAAACAAGGAGTCTTTGATATTAACTAGCATTTTGTTCAAGTATTTCTGGTATAATTACTAAAGAATAAGACCATCTCTTCGTTTGTTTCAAATAAGGCTCCACCTCTTGTTGTAATAAGTCATTGACACCTAATGATCTTGAAAATAGCTTGTGTGCCTAAAGTAGGCAATATATTCATGGCTACATGCACATCAATACTACCCTAGAACTTGAAATCCCTTGAATTTCATGAAACAAGGAGTCTTTGATGAAGGCTAGCATTTTGTTCAAGTATTTGTGGTATAATTACTGAATAATGAGACCATCTCTTCATTTCTTCCGTACAAGGCATTACCTTTTATGGCAATTACTCATTCACACTTTGATGCGGAAAACCCCAAAAAGATGTGGCTTAGGGACCCAACGCACACAATGAATCAAAGAGCAACCAGGAAAGCTAAATCAGAGTTTAATAACACAAACCCTAGACCCAATATTCGAAGGAACACGAACCTAGGGTATTCAAGATGGATATGGACGCCACATTCCAAAAAAGAAAGGAATTGGGAGTGATAAGTCGATTTGAACGCCACAAGAAGAAGTACCTCTTGATAAGTTCTTTAGTTCTTAAAAGAACAGAGGGAGAAAAACCCTTACTTTCTATTTCACTCAAAGTTGTCTGCTTTCCAAAGCTTACAAGGGGTGCCTATTTATAAGCTTAGATAGCAATCCTAAAAAGGCAAAATTCCTATTTAGGAGAAATCCCTATTTTGGAGGAATTTCGGACTAATTCCAGTAGATACAATGAACTCCTATTTAAGAGTGAATGCTATCACTTAGTCTAACCCATTAAGTAGTCCAATTATATTAATTAGGCCTAGGCTCTCTTTAAAACTTGGATTCACACCATTTGAAGCTTGGTTGGCCTGAATGTCTTGAATCAGCCCATTTAGTGCTTTTTTAATCTTTCTGGCCCTATCTCGTGCTATTGGGCCTTCTGGAATGTGCAATGGACCTCTTGCATCCATTGAAACTCTAGCTCGTGTTATTGGGCCTTCTGGAATGTGCAATGGACCTCTTGCATCAATTGAAGCTCTAGCTCGTGTTATTGGGCCTTCTGGAATGTGTAATGGACTTTTTGCATTCTTTGAAGCCTTCCACCCTTCATCTTTACGGTTCTCATCACACTTAATGATCTTGAAAATAGCTTGTGTGCCCACAATAGGCAATATATTCATGGAAACAAGCACATCTATACTCCCTTAGAGCTTGGAATCCCATGAATTTGATTAAACAAGGAGTCTTTGATGATGACTAGCATTTCGTTCAAGTATTTGCATTATAATTACAGAATAATAAAACCATCCCTTCATTTCTTCCAAACAAGGTTCCACCATTATTTGCAAGAACTCATTCACACTTAGGGATCTTGAAAATAGCTTGTATGCCCACAACAGGTAATATATTCATGGCCACAAGCACATCTATACTCCCTTGGAATTAGGAATCTATTGAATTTCATTAAATAAGGTGTCTTTGATGATGACTAGCATTTTGTTCAAGTATTTGTAGTATAATTACTGAATAATAAGAACCTTTCTTCATTTCTTCCTAACAAGGCTCCACCTTTTGTTGCAATAATTGATTCACACCTAATGATCTTGAAAATTGCTTGTGTGGCCACAATAGGCAATATATTCATGGCAACAAGCACATGGATACTCCTTTGGAACTAGGAATCCCTTGAATTTCTTTAAACAAGGAGTATTTGATGATGACTAGCAGGTCATTCATGTATTTGCTGTATAATTATTGAGTAATGAGACCGTCTCTTTATTTCTTCCAAACAAGGCTTTACCTTTTATGGCAACTACTCATTCACACTTAATGATCTTAAAAATAGCTTGTGTGCCCACAACAGACAATATATTCATGGCAACAATCCCCATCTATTCTCCCTTAGAATTGGGAATCTGTTGAATTTCATTAAAGAAGGAGTGTTTGATGATGACTAGCATTTCTTTGAAGTATTTGTGATATATTTTATGAATAATGAGATTGCCCCTTCATTTGTCCCTAACAAGGCTCTACCTTTTGTCATAATAAGTCATTGACACCTAATTATCTTAAAAATAGCTTGTATGTCCAGAGCAGGCAATATATTAATGGCAACAAGCACATCAATACAACGTTGGAACTTGGAATCCCTTGAATTTCATTAAACAGGAAGTCTTTGATGATGACTATCATTTTGTTTAAGTATTTGTTGTATAATTACTGAATAATGAGATCGTCTCTTCATTTCTTCCAAACAAGGCTCCACCTTTTATTGCGATAACTCATTCACACTTCATGATCTTGGAAATAGATTGTGTGCCCATAACAGGCAATATATTCTTGGCAACAAGCACTTTTATACTCCCTCAGAACTTGGAATCCATTGGATTTTATTAAACAAGGAGTATTTGATATTGACTAGCATTTTGTTCAAGTATTTACTGTATAATTATTGAATAATGAGATTGTCTCTTCGTTTCTTCCAAACAAGGCCCCACCCTTTGTTGCAATAGCTCACTCATACCTAATGATCTTAAAAATAGATTGTGTGCTTAGAGCAGGCAATAGAGCAGGCAATATATTCATGGCTACATGCACATTAGTAATACCTTGTAACTTGGAATCTCTTGAATTTCCATAAACAAGGAGTCTTTGATGATGACTAGCATTTTGTTCAATTATTTTTTGTATAATTACTGAATAATGAGACCATCTCTTCATTTATTCCTAACAAGGCACTACCTTTTATGGCAACTACTCATTCACACTTAATGATCTTAAAAATAGCTTGTGTGCCCACAATAGGCAATATATTCACAGAAACAAGCACATCTATACTCCCTTGGAACTTGGAATCCCATGAATTTGATTAAACAAGGAGTCTTTGATGATGACTAGCATTTCATTCAAGTATTTGCAGTATAATTACAGAATAATAAGACCACCCTTTCATTTTTTCCAAACAAGGTTCCATCATTTTTTGCAATAACTTAATCACACTTAAGGATCTTGAAAATAGCTTGTATGCCCACAACAGGCAATATATTCATGACCACAAGCGTATCTATACTCCCTTGGAACTAGGATTCCGTTGAATTTCATTAAAAAGGTGTCTTTGATGATGACTAGCATTTTGTTCAAGTATTTGCGGTATAATTACTGAATAATGAGACCCTCTCTTCATTTCTTCCAAACAAGGTTCCATCTTTTGTTGCAATAATTGATTCACACCTAATGATCTGGAAAATTGCTTATGTGCCCATAGTAGGCAATATATTCATGGCAACAACCACATCAATACTCTTTTGGAACTAGGAATCCCTTGAATTTCATTAAACAAGGAGTCTTTGATGATGACTAGCATATCATTCAAGTATTTGTTGTATAATTACTGAATAATGAGACCATCTCTTCATTCCTTCCAAACAAGGCTCCACCTTTTATTGCAAAAACTCATTCACACTTAATGATCTTGAAAATAGCTTGTGTGCCCACACCAAGCAATATATTCATGGCAACAAGCACATAAATACTCCTTTGGAAGTAAGAATCCCTTAAATTTCATTAAACAAAGAGTCTTTGATGATGACTAGGATATCATTCAAGTATTTAGTGTATAATTACTGAATAATGAGACTGTTGCTTCATTTCTTCCAAACAAGGCTCCACCTTTTATTACAATTACTCATTCACTCTTAATGATCTTGAAAATAACTTGTGTGCCCACAACAAGCAATATATTCATGGTAACAAGTACTTTTATACTCCCATGGCACTTAGAATCCATTGAATTTCATTAAACAAGGCGTCTTTGATGATCAGTAGCATTTCCTTCATTTTTCTGCAATATAATTACTTCATAATGCGACTGTCTCATCATTTCTTCCTAATAAGGCTCCACCATTTGTTGCAATAACTCATTCACACTTAATGATCTTGAAAATAGCTTGTGTTCCCATTAGAGGAAATATATTCATGGTAACATGCACATCTATACTCCCTTAGAACTACGAATTTGTTGAATTTCATTAAACAAAGAGTCTTTGATGATGACTAGCATTTCTTTCAAGTATTTGCAGTACAATTACTAAATAATGAGACGATCTCTTCATTTCTTCCTAACAAGGCTCCACCTTTTGTTGCAATAAATCTTTCACACTTAATGATCATGAAAATACCTTGTGTGCTCACAATAGACAATATATTCAAGGCAACAAGCACATCTATACACCCCTAGAACTAGGAATCTGTTAAATTTCATTAAACAAAAAGTTTTTGATGATGACTACCATTTTGTTCAAGCATTTGCGATGCAATTACTAAATGATGAGAGTGTCTTTTCATTTCTTCCAAACAAGCCTCCACCTTTTATTTCAATAACTCATTCACACTTAATGAACATGAAAATTGCTTGTGTGCCCATAACAGACAATATATTCATGGCAACAAGCACATCTATACACCCTTGGAACTAGGTATCCATAGAATTTCATTAAACTAAGAGTTTTTGATGATGACTAGCATTTTGTTCAAGCATTTGCGGTGCAATTATTGAATAATGAGACCATCTCTTCATTTCTTCCCAACAAGCCTCCACTTTTGTTGCAATAACTCATTCACACTTAATGATCATGAAAATACCTTGTGTGCTCACAATAGACAATATATTCAAGGCAACAAGCACATCTATACACCCTTGGAACCAAGAATCTGTTGAATTTCATTAAACAAGGAGTTTTTGATGATGACTAGCATTTTGTTCAAGCATTTGCGGTGCAATTATTGAATAATGAGACCATCCTTTCATTTCTTCCAAACAAGCCTCCATCTTTTGTTGCAATAACTCATTCATACTTAATGATCTTGAAAATAGCTTATGTGCCGACAATAGGCAATATATTCATGGCAACAAGCACATTTATACTCCCTTGGAACTAGAAATCAGTTGAATTTCATTAAACAAGGAGTCTTTGATGACGACTAGCATTTCTTTCAAGTATTTGCAGTATTATTGCCGAATAATGACACCATCTCTTCATTTCTTCCTAACAAGACGCTACCTTTTGTTGCAATAACTTATTTTAATGATCTTGAAAATAGCATATGTGCCCACAACAGGCACTATATTCATGACAATAAGCACATCTATACTCCCTTGGAACTAAGAAGCCCTTGAATTTCATTAAACAAAGAGTCCTCGGTGATGACTAGTGTGTTTTACAAGTATTCTCTACTTAATTATAGACTAATGATTCTTGAACTAATCCTAACAATGCTCCACTTTTTGTTGTAATTACCTATTCATTCATAATGATCGTGAAAATTGCTTGTGTGCCCACAATAGACAATATATTCATGGCAACAAGGACATTTATTCTCCCTTGGAACTAGGAAACCATTGAATTTCATTAAATAAGGAGCCTTTGATGACGACTAACATTTCTTTCATGTATTTGCGGTATAATTACTAAATAATGAGATTGTCTCTTCATTTCTTCTAAAAGAGGCTCCACCTTTTGTTGTAATAACTCATTCATACTTAATAATTTTGAAAATACCTTGTATGCCCATAATAGGCAATATATTCATGGCAACAAGCACATCTATGAAGCCTTGGAACTAGGAATCTATTGAATTTCTTCAAAAAGAAAGTCTTTGATGATGACTAGCATTTCTTTCAAGTATTTACAGTGTAATTACCGGATAATGAGACTGTCTCTTCATTTCTTCCTAATAGAACTCCACCTTTTGTTGCAATAACTCATTCACACTTAATGATCTTGAAAATAGCTTATATGCCCATAATAGGCATTATATTCATGCCAACAAGCACATCTATACTCCCTTAGAATTAGGAATCTATTGAATTTCATTAAACAAGGCATCTTTGATGATCACTAGCATTTCATTCAAATATTTGTGGTAAAATTACTAAATAATGAGACCATCTCTTCGTTTCTTCCAAACAAAGCTCCAACTTTTGTTGAAATAACTCAATCGTACATAATGATCTTGAAAAGAGCTTGTGTTCCCACAATATGCAATATATTCATGGTAACATGCACATCTATACTCCCTTGGAACTGTGAATCCCTTGAATTTCTTTAAACAAGGAATCTTTGATGATGACTAGCATTTCTTTAAGGTATTTGCAGTATAATTACTAAATAATGAGACGGTCTCTTCATTTCTTCCTAATAGGACTCCACCTTCTGTTGCAATAACTCATTCTAGTGATCTTGAAAATAGCTTGTGTACCCATAACAGACAATATATTTGGGGCAGCAAGCACATTTATACTCCCTTGGAACTTGGAATTCGTTGAATTTCATGAAATAAGGAGTCTTTGATGATCATTAACATTTCCTTCAGGTATATGCAATATAATCACTGAATAATGAGACTGTGTCTTCATTTCTTCCTAACAACGCACCAACTTTCATTGCAATAGCTCACTCACACATAATGTTCTTGAAAATTGCTTGTGTGCCCATAACAGGCATTATATTTATGCCAATAAGCTCATCTATACTCCCTTGGAACTTGGAATCTGCTAAATTTCATTAAAAAAGGAGTCTTTGATGATGACTAGCATTTTTTTCATATATTTGCACTGTAAATTCTGAATAATGAGATTGTCCCTTCATTTCTTCCTAAGAAGCCTCCACCTTTGTTGCAATAAATCATTCACACTTAATGATCATGAAAATAACTTGTGTGCCCAAAATAGATACTATATTCATGGCAACAAGCACATCTATACTCCCTTGGAACTAAGAATTCGTTGAATTTTTTTTAAACAAGGAGTTTTTGATCATGACTAGCATTTAATTCTAGTTTTTGCAGTATAATTACTGAATAATGAGATTGTCTTTTCATTTCTTCCAAACAAGGCTCCTCCTTTTGTTGCAATAACTCATTCAGAGTTAATGATCTCGAAAATAGCTTGTGTGGCACAAGATGCAATGTATTCATGGCAATAAGCACATGTATAATCCCTTGGAACTTGGAACCTATTGAATTTCATTAAACAAGGAGTCTTTGATAATCACTAGTATTTGCTTCAGGTGTTTGCATTATAATCACTGAATAATGAGACTATATCTTCATTTCTTCCTAATAGGGCACCACCTTTCATTGCAATAACTCAGTCACACTTAATGATCTTGAAAATTGCTTGTGTGCCCACAATAGGCACAATATTCATGCCAACAAGCTCATATATACTCCCTTGGAAATTGGAATCTGCTGAATTTCATTAAAAAAGGAGTCTTTGATAATGACTAGCATTTTTTTCATATAGTTGCACTATAAATTCTAAATAATGAAACTGTCCCTTCATTCCATCCTAACAAGGCTCCACCTTTGTTGCAATAAATCATTCACACTTAATGATCATTAAATAGCTTGTGTGCTTGAAACAAATAATATATTCATGACAACAAGCACATCTATACTCCCTTGGAACTAGGAATTCGTTGAATTTTTTTAAACAAGGAGTTTTTTATCATGACCAGCATTTCATTCTAGTTTTTGCAGTATAATTACTGAATAATGAGACTATCTTTTGATCTAAAAAATAGCTTGTGTGCCCACAATAAGCAATACATTCAAGGCAACAAGCACATGTATACTCCCTTAGAACCTGGAACTTGTTGAATTTCATTAAACAAAGAGTCTTTGTTGATCACTAGCATTTCCTTAAGGTTATTTGGAGTACAATCACTGAAAAATGAGGCTATCACTTCATTTCTTCCTAATAGGGAACCACCTTTTGTTGCAATAACTCATTCACATAATAGGCATTATATATGTGGCAACAAGCACATCTTTAGTCCCTTGGAACTTGGAATCCATTGAATTTCATTAAACAAGGAGTCTTTGATGATGACTAGCATTTCTTTCAACTATTTGTAGTATAATTTCTGAATAATGAGACTGCCCCTTCATTTCTTCCTAACAAGGCTCCACCTTTTGTTGCAATAACTCATTCACATCTAATGATCTTGAAAATTGTTTGTGTGCCAATAATAGACAATATATTCATGGCTATGAGCCCATCTATACACCCTTGGAACTAGGAATCTGTTGAATTTCATTAAAGAAAGAGACTTTAATGATGACTAACATTTTGTTCAAGTATTTACGGCATAATTTCTGAATAATTAGACCATCTCTAAATTTCTTCCAAACAAGGCTTCTCCTTTTGTTGCAATAACTCATTCACACTTAATGCTCTTAAAAATAGCTTGTATGCCCAAAACATGCAGTATATTCATGGCACCATGCACATCTATACTCCCTTGGAACTAGGAATCCATTGAATTTCTTGAAACAAGGAGTCTTTGATGATGACTAGCATTTCTTTCAAATATTTGCGATATAATTACTGAATAATGAAACTGTCTCTTCATTTCTTCCAAACAAGGCTCCACCTTTTGTTGCAATAACTCATTCCAATGACCTTGAAAATACCTAGTGTGCCCACAACAGACACTATTTTCATGGCAACAAGTACATTTATAATCCCTTGGAACTAAGAAGCCCTTGAATTTCATTAAAAAGAAGTCTTTCGTGATGATTAGCAGTTTTTACAACCATTTTCTACTTAATTATAGACCAATAGCACCGTATCTTGATTTCTTCCTAACAATGCTCCACTTTTTGTTGTTATTACCCATTCACACTTAATGATCATGAAAATAGCTTACGCGCCCACAACAGACAATATATTCATGGCAATAAACACATCTATACTGCCTTAGAACTAGGAATCCGTTGAATTTCAATAAACAAGGAGTCTTTGATGATAACTAGCATTTCATTCAAGCATTTGAGGTACAATTACTGAACCTTTTGTTGAAATAACTCATTCACACATAATGGTCTTGAAAAGAGCTTATGTTCCCACAACAGGCAATATAATCACAACAACTTGCACATATATACTCCTTTGGAATTAGGAATCTGTTGAATTTCATTAAACAAGACGTCTTTGATGATGACTAGTATTTCTTTCAAGTATTTAGAGAATTTTGTACCTAATTAGAGACTAATGACACCATCTCTTCATTTTTTCCTAACAAGGCTCCACCTTTTGTTGTAATAACTCATTCACAACTAATGATCATCAAAATAGCTCTGCAATAAGCAATATATTCATTGTGACATGCACATCTATACTCCCTTGGAACTAGGAATCCATT
>JAIRCJ010000196.1:23200-151586 GCA_020883675.1 Bruguiera gymnorhiza
GTTGCAATAACTCATCTCTAATGATTTTGAAAATGGCTTATGTGCCCACAACAATGACTATATTCATGGCAACAAGCACATTTATACGCCCTTTGGAAATTAGGAAGCCCTTTAATTTCATTAAACCAAGAGTCTTTGGTGATGACTAACATTTTTTACAAGTATTTTCTACTTAGTTACAAACTAATGACATTGTCTCTTGATTTATCCTAACAATGCTCCACTTTTGTTGTAATTACCCATTCACACTTAATGATAATGAAAATAGCTTTTGTGACCACAACAGATAAATATATTCATGGCAACAAGCACATCTATACTACCTTAGAACTAGGAATCCATTGAATTTCATTAAACAAGGAGTCCTTGACGCATGACTAGTACTTTTCGTTCAAGTATTTTCAGTATAATTACTGAATAATGAGACCATCTCATCATTTCTTCTAAACAAGGCTTCACCTTTGTTGCAATAACTCATCTCACACACTAATTGATCTTGAAAAGAGCTTTTTGTTCCCACACAATAGGCAATATATTATGGCAACATACACATCTTATACTTCCTCAAAGACTAGGAATCCATTGAAATTTCCCTCTAAACATGACATGCTATTGAGTGATGTACTAGCATTTTGTTCAAGTATTTGTGGTTATAATTTATGATAATGAAACCATTCCTTTGTCAATCTTCCTACTAGGACACCACCTTTTGTCGCAATAACTCATTTTAATGACCTTGAAAATAGCTTGTTTGCCAACAAGCACTATTTTCTTGGCAACAAGCTCATCTGTACTCCCTTGGAACATGGAATCCATTGAACTTTATTAAACAAGAAGTCTTTGATGATGACAAGCATTTCTTTCATATATTTGTGGTAATATTTCTAAATAATGAGACAGTCTCTTCATTTTGTCCAACACAACGCTTCACCTTTTGTTACAAAAACTCATTCACACTTAATGATCTTAAAAATTGCTTTTGTGCCCACAATAGGTACTATATTCATGACAACAAGCTCATTTATACTCCCTTGGAACTTGGAATTAGTTGAACTTCATTAAACAAGAAGTCTTTGATGTTGGCCAGCATTTCTTTCATATATTTAAGGTATAATTGCTAAATAATGAGATCGTCTCTTTATTTCTTCCAAACAAGGCTCCAACTTTAGTTGCAATAACTCATTCACACTTAATGATCTCTAAAATTGCTTGTGTGCCCACAATAAGCAATATATTCATGGCAACATGCACATATATACTCCCTTGGAATTACGAATCTGTTGAATTTCAATAAACAAAGAGTCTTTGATGATGACTAGCATTTCCTTAAATTATTTGTGGTATAATTGCTGAATAATGAGACTATCCCTTTATTTCTTCCTAACAAGACTCCACCTTTTGTTGCAATAACTCATCCATACTTAATGTTCTTGAAAATTGTTTGTGTGCCCATAACAGGCACTATATTCATGGCAACATGCACATCTATACTCCCTAATTTGGAATCCATTGAATTTGATTAAACAAAGAGTTTTTGACGATGACTAGCATTTCCTTCAGTTATTTGCAGTATAATTGCTGAATAAAGAGATTGTCTCTTCATTTCTTTCTAACAAGGCTCCACCTTTTGTTGCAATAGCTCATTCATACTTAACGATCTTGAAAATTGCTTGTGTGCCCACAACAGGCACTATATTCATGGCAAGAAGCTCATCTATGCTGCCTTTATACTTGGAATCTGTTAAACTTCATTCAACAAGAAGTCATTGATGATGGCTAGCATTTCCTTCATATATTTGCGGTATAATTTTTGAATAATGAGACCCTCTCTTCATTTCATCCAAACAACACTCCACCTTTTGCTGCAATAACTCATTCACACTTAATGATATTGAAAATAGCTTATGTGCCCATCATAGGCAATATATTCATGGCAACATGCTCATCTATACTCCCTTAGAACTAGGAATCCGTTGAGTTTCATTAAATAAGGAGTCTTTGATGATGCCTAACATTTCTTTCTGGTATTTACAGTAGAATTTCTGAATAATGAAATCATCTCTTCATTTCTTCTGAACATGGCTCCACCTTTTGTTGTAATAGCTCATTCACACTTAATGATCTTGAAAATTGCTAGTGTGCCAACAACAAGCACTATATTCATGGCAACAAGCTCATCTATACTCCTTTGGAAATTGGAATTCGTTGAACTTCACTAAACAAGAATTCTTCAAGGATGACTAGCTTTTCTTTCATAAATTTGTGGTATAATTTCTAGATAATGAGACCGTCTCTTCATTTCTTCCAAACAAGGCTCCACCTTTTCTTGCAATAACACATTCACACTTAATGATCTTGAAAATTGCTTATGTGTCTACAACAGTCACTATATTCGTGGCAACAAGCTCATCTATACTCCCTTGGAACTTGGAATCCGTTGAACTTCATTAAAGAAGAAGTTTTTGATGATGACTAGCATTTCTTTCATGTACTTATGGTATAATTTTTGAATAAAGAAACCATCTCTACATTTCTTCCAAACAAGGCTCCACCTTTTGTTGCAATAACTCATTCACACTTAATGATCTTGAAAATAGCTAGTTTGCCCATAATAGGCAATATATTCATGACAAAATGCAAATCTATACTCCCTTGGAACTGGGAATCTGTTGAATTTCATTAAACAAGGAGTCTTTGATGATGACTAGCATTTCCTTCAATTATTTGTGGTATAATTGCTGAATAATAAGACTATCTCTTCATTTCTTCTGAACATGGCTCCACCTTTTGTTGCAATAGCTCATTCACACTTAATGATCTTAAAAATTGCTTGTGTGCCCATAACAGTCACTATACTCATGACAACAAGCTCATCTATGCTACCTTCATACTTGGAATCCTTTAAACTTCATTGAACAAGAAGTCATTGATGATGGCTAGCATTTCCTTTATATATTTGTGGTATAATTTCTGAATAATGAGACCATCTCTTGATTCCATCCTAACAACGCTCCACCTTTTGTTGCAATAACTCATTCACACTTAATGATCTTGAAAATAGCTTATGTGCCCATCATAAGCAATATATTCATGACAACATGCTCATCTATACTCCCTTAGAACTAGGAATTCCTTAAGTTTTATTAAATAAGGAGTCTATGATGATGCCTAGCATTTCTTTCTGGTATTTGCGGTAGAATTTCTGAATAAAGAAATCATTTCTTAATTTCTTCCTAATAGGACTCTACCTTTTGTTGCAATAACTCATTGTAATGACCTTTAAAATAGCTTATGTGCCCATAACAGGCATTAATTTCATGGCAACAAGCTCATCTATACTCTCTTAGAACTTCGAATCCTTTGAACTTCATTAAGCAAGAAGTTTTTGCTAATGACTAGCATTTCTTTCATATATTTGCGGTATAATTTCTAAATAATGTGACTATCTCTTCATTTCTTCCAAACAAGACTCCACTTTTGTTGCAATAACTCATTCATACTGAATGACCTTAAAAACTGCTTGTCTGGCCACAACAGGCACTATATTCATGGCAACAAGCTCATCTATACTCCCTTGGAACATGGAATCCATTCAACTTCACTAAACAAGAATTCTTTGATCATGACTAGCATTTCCTTCAAATATTTGCGGTATAATTTCTAAATAATGAGATCGTTTCTTCATTTCTTCCAAACAAGGCTCCACCTTTTGTTGCAATAACTTATTCACACATAAAGATCTAGAAAATGGCTTGTGTGCCCATAACAGGCACTATATTCATGGCAACTGGCCCATTTATTATCCCTTGGAACTAGGAATCCGTTGAATTTCGTAAAACAAGGAGTCTTTGATGATTACTAGCATTTCCTTCCATTATTTGCAGTATAATCGCTAAATAATGGGAGTGTCTCTTCATTTCATCCGAACATGGCTCCACCTTTTGTTGTAATAACTCATTCACACTTAATGACCTTGAAAATTGCTTGTGTGCCCACAACAGGCAATATATTCATAGCAATATGCATATCTATACTACTTCGGAACTTGGAATCCATTAAACTTCATTAAATAAGAAGTCTTTGATGATGACTAGCATTTCTTTCATGTATTTGCCATATAATTCCTGAATAATGAGACCATCTCTACATTTCTTCCAAACAAGGCTCTACCTTTTGTTGCAATAACTCATTCACACTTAATGATCTTGAAAATAGCTAGTTTGCCCACAATAGGCAATATATTCATGGCAACATGCAAATCTATACTCCCTTGGAACTGGGAATCCGTTGAATTTCATTAAATAAGGAGTCTTTGATGATGACTAGCATTTCTTTCAAGTATTTATGGTATAATTACTAACTAATGAGACTGTCTCTTCATTTCTTCCTAACAAGACTCCACCTTTTGTTGCAATACTCATTCTAATATTCTTGAAAGTAGCTTGTGTGCCCACAATAGGCACTATATTCATGGCAAGAAGTACATCTATACTCCTTTGGAACTAGGAATCCATTGAATTTCATTAAACAAGGAGTCTTGGTTGATAACTAGCATTTCGTTAAGTATTTGTGGAGTAATTGCTAAATAATGAGACTATCTCTTCATTTCTTCATAACAAGGCTCCACCTTTTGTTGCAATAACTCATTCACATTTAATGATTTTGAAAATTGCCTATGTGCCCACAATAAGCACTATATTCATGGCAATAGGCTCATCTATACTCCCTTGGAATTTGGAATCCGTTGAACTTCATTAAACAAGAAGTCTTTGATGATGACTAGCATTTTTTCATATATTTGTGGTATAATTTTTGAAGAAAGAGACCATCTCTTCATTTCTTCCAAACAATGCTCCACCTTATGTTGCAATAAATCATTCACACTTAATGATCTTGAAAATTGCTTGTGTGCACACAATAGGTGATATATCAAGGCAACATGCACATCTATACTTCCTTGGAACTAGGAATCCATTGAATTTCCTTAAACAATGAGTCTTTGATGATGAAAAGCATTTCTTTCAAGAACTTGTGGTATAATTACTGAATAATGAGACTGCCTCTTCATTTCTTCATAACATGGTTCCGCCTTTTGTTGAAATCACTAATTCACACATAAAGATCTTGAAAATAGCTTGTGTGTCCATAACAGGCAATATATTCAAGGCAACAAGCACATCTATACTCCCTTGGAACTAGGAATCTCTTGAACTTCATTAACCAAGGAGTCTTTGATGATGATTAGCATTTCCTTCAAGTATTTGCAGTATAATTACCTAATAATGAGACTGCTTCCTCATTTCTTCCAAACAAGGCTCCACCTTTTGTTCCAATAACTCATTTACACTTAATGATCTTGAAAATTTGTTGTGTGCCCACAAGAGGCACTATATTCATGGCAACAAGCTCATCTATACTCCCTTGGATCTTGGAATCCGTTGAACTTTATCAACCAAGAAGTCTTTGATGATGACTTGCATTTCTTTCATGTACTTGTGGTATAATTTCTAAATAATGAGACCATCTCTACATTTCTTCCAAACAAAGCTCCACCTTTTGTTGCAATAACTCATTCATACTTAATTATCTTGAAAATAGCTAGTTAGTCCACAATAGGCAAAATATTCATGGCAACATGCAAATCTATACTCCCTTGGAACTGGGAATCCATTTGGTTTCATTGAACAAGGAGTCTTTGATGATGACTAGCATTTCTTTCAATTATTTGCAGTACATTTGCTAAATAATGAGACTTTCTCTTGATTTCTTTAGAACATGGCTCCATATTTGTTGCAATAACTCATTAACACTTAATGACCTTGAAAAATGCTTGTGTACCCACAACTTGCAATATATTCACGGCAACAAGTACATCTTTACTCCCTCGGAATTGGGAATCCCTCGAATTTCATTAAATAAGGAGTTTTTGATGATGACTAGCATTTCCTTCAATTATTTGTGGTATAATTGCTAAATAATGAGACTTTCTCTTCATTTCTTTCGAACATGGCTCCACATTTTGTTGCAATAACTCATTCACTCTTAATGACCTTAAAATTTGCTTGTATGCTCACAACATAGAATGTATTCATGGTGACATGCACATCTTTACTCCCTCGGAATTGGGAATCCCTTGAATTTCATTAAACATGGAGTCTTTGATGATGACTAGCATTTCCTTCAATTATTTGCGGTATAATTGCTAAATAATGAGACTTTCTCTTCATTTCTTCTTAACATGGCTCCACATTTTGTTGCAATAACTCATTCACTCTCAATGACCTTAAATTTGCTTGTATGCTCACAACAGACAATATATTCATGGCAACATGCACATCTATACTCCCTTGGAGCTGGGAATCCGTTGAATTTCATTAAATAAGGAGCCATTGATGATGACAACATTTCCTTCAATTATTTGCAGTATAATTGCTGAATAATGAGACTATCTCCTCATTTCTTCCTAATATGGCTCCACCTTTTGTTGTAATAACTCATTCACACTTAATGATCTTGAAAATTGCTTGTGTTCCCACAAGAGGCACTATCTTCATGGTAACAAGCTCATCTATACCGCCTTGGCACTTGGAATCCGTTGAACTTCATTAAACAATAAGCCATTGATGATGACTAGCATTTATTTTGTACATTTGCGAAATAATTTCTGAATAATGAGATCGTCTATTCATTTCATCCAAATAACGCTCCACCTTTTGTTACAATAACTCGTTCACACTTAATGATCCTAAAAATTGCTTGTATGCCCACAAAAGGCATTATATTCATGGCAACAAGCTCATCTATTCTCCCTTCGAACTTGGAATCTGTTGAACTTCATTAAACAAGAAGTCTTTAATGATGACTAGCATTTTTTCATATATGTGTGGTATATTTTGTGAAGGATGAGACCGTCTCTTCATTTCTTCCAAACAAGGCTCCACCTTTTGTTGCAATAACTCATTCACACTTAATGATCTTGGAAATTGCTTATGTGCCCACAATAGGCGATATATTCAAGGAAACATGCACATCTATGCTCCCTTGGAACTAAGAATCCATTGAATTTCATTAAATAAGGAGTCTTTGATGATGAAAAGCATTTCTTTCAAGTATTTTCGGTGTAATTACTGAATAATGAGATTCCCTCTTCATTTCCTTGTAACATGGCTCCACCTTTTGTTGAAATAACTCATTCACACCTAAAGATCTTGAAAATAGCTTGTGCGCCCCCAACAAGCAACATATTCAAGTAAACAAGCACATTTATACTCCCTTGGAACTAGGAATCTCTTGAACTTCATTAACCAAGGAGTCTTTGATGATGACTAGCATTTCCTTCAAGTATTTGCAGTATAATTACCTAATAATGAGACCGCTTCCTCATTTCTTCCAAACAAGGCTCCACCTTTTGTTGCAATAACTCATTTACACTTAATGATCTTGAAAATTTGTTGTGTGCCCACAATAGGCACTATATTCATGGCAAAAAGCTCATCTATACTCCCTTAGAACTTGGAATTTGTTGAACTTCATTAAACAAGAAGTTTTTCATGATCACTAGCATTTCTTTCATGTACTTGTGGTATAATTTTTGAATAATGAGACCATCTCCACATTTCTTCCAAACAAGGCTCCACCTTTTGTTGCAATAACTAATTCACACTTAATGATCTTGAAAATAGCTAGTTTGCCGACAATAGGCAATATATTCATTGCAACATGCAAATCTATACTCCTTTAAAACTAGGAATCCGTTGAATTTCATTAAACAAGGAGTCTTTGATGATGACTAGCATTTCCTTCAATTATTTGCAGTATAATTACTGAACAATGACAATGCCTTTTCATTTCTTCCTAAGAAGGCTCCACCTTTTGTTGCAATAACTCATTCACACTTAATGATCTTGAAAATAGCTTGTGTGCCCATAACAGGCACTATATTCATGGCAACATGCACTTTTATACTCCCTTGGAACTAGGAATCCGTTGAATTTCATTAAACAAGGAGTCTTTGATGATGACTAACATTTCTTTCAAGTTTCCATGGTATAATTAATGAATAATGAGGCTACCCCTTCATTTCTTCCTAACATGGCTCCACCTTTTGTTGAAATAACTCATTCACACCTAAAGATCTTAAAAATAGCTTGTAATCTGACAATAGGCAATATATTCAAGGCAACAAACACATCTATATTGCCTTGGAACTAGGAATTTCTTGAATTTCATTAAACAGGGAGTCTTTGCTGATAACTAACATTTCTTTCAAGTATTTGCAGTATAATTACTAAATAATGAGGTTGTTTCCTCGTTTCTTCCAAACAAGGCTCCACCTTTTCTCGCAATAACTCATTCACACTTAATGATCTTGAAAATTGCTTGTGTGCCCACAACAGGCACTATATTTGTGGCAACAAGCTCATCTATACTCCCTTGGAACTTGGAATCCGTTGAACTTCATTAAACAAGAAGCTTTTCATGATGACTAGCATTTCTTTCATGTACTTGTGGTATAATTTTTGAATAATGAGACCATCTCTACATTTCTTCCAAACAAGGCTCCACCTTTTGTTGCAATAACTCATTCACACTTAATGATCCACTTTTTGTTGTAATTACCCATTCACACTTAATGATCATGAAAATAGCTTGTGTGCCTACAATAGACAATATATTCATGGCAACAAGCACATATATACTTGCTTAGAATTAGGAAACCATTGAATTTCATTAAACAAGAAGTCTTTGATGATGACTAGAATTTCGTTCAATTATTTAAGGTATAATTACTGAATAATGAGACCACGTCTTTATTTCTTCCAAACAAGGCTCCATCTTTTGTTGCAATAACTCATTCACATTTTATGATCTTGAAAATAGCTTGTGTTCCACAACAGGCAATATATTCATGGCAATAAGCACATCTATACTCCCTTGGAACAAGGAATCCATTGAATTTCATTAAACAAGGAGTCTTTGATGATGGCTAGCATTTCTTTCAAGTATTTGCTGTATAATTACTTAATAATGAGACTGTCTCTTCATTTCTTCCTAACAAGGCTTCACCTTTTGTTGCAATAAATCATTCACATTTACTAATCTTGAAAATTGCTTGTGTGCCCACAACAGGCACTATATTCATTGCAATAACCACATCTATACTCCCTTAAAGCTTGGAATCTGTTGAATTTCATTAAACAAGGAGTCTTTGATGATGACTAGCATTTCTTTCAAGTATTTGTGGTATAATTACTAAATAATGTGAGTGTCTCTTCATTTCTTCCAAACAAGGCTCCGCTTTTTGTTGCAATAACTCATTCACACTTAATGATCTTGAAAATAGCTTGTGTCCCTACAACAAGCACTATATTCAATGCAATAAGCACATCAATACTCCCTTGGAAGTGGGAATCCATTGAATTTCATTAAACAGGGAGTCTTTGATGATGACTAGCATTTCCTTCAAGTATTTATAGTATAATTACTAAATAATGAGACCATCTCTTCATTTCTTCCTAATAGTACTCCACGTTTTGTTGCAATAACTCATTTTAATGATTTTGAAAATAGCTTGTGTGCTTACTATAGGCACTGTATTCATGGCAACAAGCACATCTATACTTCCTTAGAACTAGAAATCCGTCGAATTTCATTAAACAAGGAGTCTTTGACGATGAGTGACATTTTGTTGAAGTATTTGTAGTATAATTACTGAATAATGAGATTGTCACTTCATTTCTTCCAAGCAAGGCCCTTCCTTTTGTTGCAATAACTCATTCACACTAAACAATCTTGACAATAGCCTATATGCTCACAATAGGCAATATTTTCATGGCAACAAGCACATCTATGCTCCCTTGGAACTAGGAATCCGTTGAATTTCTTCATACAAGGAGTGTTTGATGATGACTAGTTTTTCTTTCAAATATTTGTGGTATAATTACTGAATAATGAAACTGCCCCATCATTTCTTTCTAACAAGGATCCACCATTAGTTGTAATAACTCATTCACACCTAATGATCTTGAAAATAGCTTACGCTCTAAAAATAGACAATATATTCATGGCAACGAGCACATCTATACTCCCTTGGAACTAGGAATCCATATCTATAGTCCCTTGGAATTGGGAATGCATTGAATTTCATTAGACAAGGAGTTTTTGATGTTAACAAGCATTTCTTTCAAGTATTTACGGTATAATTACTAAATAATAAGATTGTCGCTTCATTTCTTCCTAACAAGGCTCCACCTTTTGTTACATTAACTCATTCACACTTAATGATCTTGAAAATAGCTTATGTGCCCACTACAGGCAATATATTCATGACATTAAGCATATCTATACTCCCTTGGAACGCAGAATCCATTGAATTTCATTAAACAAGAAATCTTTGATGATGACTAGCTTTTCTTTCAAGTATTTGCAGTATAGTTACTAAATAACGAGACCATCTCTTCATTTTTTCCAAAGAAGGCACCACCGTTTGTTTCAATAACTCATTCACACTTAATGATGTTGAAGATTGCTTGTGTGCCCACAACAGACACTATATTCATGGCATTAAGCACATTTATACTCCCTCGGAAGTAGGAAGTCCTTGAATTTCATTAAACAAGGAGTCTTTGGTGATGACTAGCATTTTTTAGAAGAATTTTCTACTTAATTACAAACTAACGAGACTGTCTCTTCATTTATTCCTAACAATTCTCCACTTTTTGCTGTAATTACCCATTCACACATAATGATCATGAAAATGGCTTGTGTACCCATAACAGACAATATTCTCATGGCAACAAGCACATTTATACTCCTTTAGAACTAGCAATTTGTTGAATTTCATTAAAGAAGGAGTCTTTGATTATGACTAGCATTTCGGTTAAGTATTTGAGGTATAATTATTGAATAATGAGACCATCTCTTCATTTTTTCCAAACATGGCTCCACCTTTTGTTACAATAACTCATTTTAATGATCTTGAAAATAGCTTATGTGCTCACAACAGGCACTATATTCATGACAATAAGAACATCTATACTCCTCTGGAACTCATAATTCGTTGAATTTCTTTAAACAAGTAGTCTTTGATGAGAACTAGCATATCATTCAAGTATTTGCAGTATAATTACTGAATAATGAGCCTGTCTCTTCATTTTCACCTAACAGGACTCCAACTTTTGTTGCAATTACTCATTCATAATTAATCGTCTTGAAAATAGCTTGTGTGCCCATAACAGGCAATATATTCATGGCAACAAGCACATCTAGACTCCGTTGGAACTAGGAAACCATTGAATTTCATTAAATAGAGAGTCTTTAATGATGATTGGCATTTTGTTCAAGTGTTTATGGTATAATTATTGAATAATGAGACTGTCTTTTCATTTTTTTCTAAACAAGACTCCACCTTTTGTTGCAATAACTTATTCACACTTAATGATCTTGGAAATAGCTTGTGTCCCCACAATAGGAACTATATTCACGGCAACAAGCACATCTATACTCCCTTGGAACTAGGAATCCATTGAATTTTATTTAATAAAGAGTCTTCAATGATGCTAGCATTTCTTTAATGTATTTACGGTAAAATTATTGAATAATAAGACCATCTCTTCATTTATTTCTATTGAGGGTCCACCTTTTGTTACAATAACTCTTTCTAACGATCTTGAAAATAGCTTGTGTGCCCACACTAGGCACTATATCCATGGCAACAAGCACATTTATACTCCCTTGGAACTAAGAATCCATTGAATTTCATTAAACAAGGAGTCTTTGATGATGACTAATATTTCGTTCAAGTATTTGCGGAATAATTACTAAATAATGAGACCGTCTCTTGATATCTTCCAAACAAGGCTCCATAATAAGCAATATGTTATGGGCAACAAGCACATCTATACACCTTTGGATCTAGGAATCCCTTGAATTTCATTAAACAAGGAGTCTTTGATGATGACTAGCATGTCATTCAATTATTTGCAGAATAATTACTAAATAATGAGACCGTCTCTTCATATCTTCCAAACAAGGCTTCACCTTTTGTTGCAATAACTCATTTACACTTAATGATCTTGAAAATAGCTTGAGTGCCTAGAACAAGCAATATATTCATGGCAACAAGCACATCTATACTCCCTTGGAACTAAGAATCCATTGAATTTCATTAAAGAAGGAGTCTTTGATGATGACTAGCATTTCTTTCAAGTTTTTGCAATATAATTACTAAATAATAAGACCCTCTCTTCAATTCTCCCTGATAGGACTCCATCTTTTGTTCCAATAACTCGTTTTAATGATCTTGACAATAGCTTGTGTGCCCACAACATGCACTATATTCATGGCAAGAAGCACATTTATACTCCCTTGAATATACGAAGCCCTTAAACTACATTAAACAAGGAGTCTTTGGTGATGACTAGCATTTTTTACAAGCATTTTCTACTTAATTATAGACAAATGGGACTATTTATTGATTTATTCCTAATGTTGCTCCATTTTTTGTTGTAATTACCAATTCACAAATAATGATCATGAAAATAGCTTTTGTAAACACAACAAACAATATATTTATGGCAACAAGCACATCTATACACCCTTAGAGCTAGGAATATATTGAATTTCATTAAACAAGGATTCTTTGATGATGACTAGCATTTTGTTCAAGTATTTGTGGTATAATTACTAAATTATAAGATTGTCTCTTCATTTCTTCCAAACAAGGTTCCACCTTTTGTTCCAATAACTCATTCACACTTAATGATCTTAAAATAGCTTGTGTGCCCACAACAGGCAATATATTCATGGCAATAAGCACATCTTTACTCTCTTGGAACTAGGAATCTATTTTATTTCTTTAAACAAGGAGTGTTTGATGATGACTAGCATATTTTCAAGTATTTGCAGTATAATTACTGAATAATGAGATCGTCTCTTCATTTCTTCCTAACAAGACTCCACCTTTGTTGCAATAACTCATTCTAATGATCTTAGATGTAGCTTGTGTGTCCACAATACGCACTATATTCATGGAAACAAGTACATCTATACTCCCTTGGAATTAGGAAGCCATTGAATTTCATTCAACAAGGAGTCTTTGGTGATGATGACTAGCATTTTTTACAACTATTTTCTACTTAATTACAAACTTATGACTTATACTCCTGATTTCTTCCCAACAATGCTCCACTTTTTGTTGTAATTATGCATTCACACATAATGATCATGAAAATAGCTTGTGTGCCCATAACAAGCAATATATTCAAGGCAATAAGCACATCTATACTCCCTTAGAGCTAGAACTCTATTGAATTTCATTAAACAAGGAGTCTTTGATGATACTAGCATTTCCTTCATGTATTTATAGTATAATTATTGAATTATGAGATTCTCTTTATTTCCTCCAAACAAGGCTCCACCATTTGTTCCAATAACTCATTCACACTTAATGATCATGGAAATAGCTTGTGCACCCACAACAGACAATATATTCATGGCAACAAGCACATCTATACTCCCTTGGAACTAGAAATTTGTCAAATTTTTTAAACAAGGAGCCTTTGATGATGATTAGCAATTTGTTCAAGTATTTGTGATATAATTATTGAATAATGAGACCATCTCTTCATTTCTTCCTAATAGGACTCCACCTTTGTTGCAATAACTCATTTTAATGATCCTTAAAATAGCTTATATGTCCACAACAGGCACTATATTGATGGCAAGAAGCACATTTATACTCCCTTGGAACTAAGAAACCATTGAATTTCATTAAACAAAAAGTCTTTGATGATGACTAGCATTTTTTACAACTATTTTCTACTTAATTACAGACTTATGACATATTCTCCTGATTTCTTCCTAACAATGCTCGACTTTTTGGTGTATTTATGCATTCCCACATAATGATCATGAAAATAGCTTGTGTGCCCACAACAAGAAATATATTTATGGCAACAAGCACATCTATACTCCCTTGAAACAAGGAATCCGTTAAATTTCCTTAAACTAAAAGTCCTTGATAATGACTAGCTTTTCTTTTCAAGAGTTTGCGGTATAATTACTAATTAATGAGACCATATCTTCATTTCTTCCAAACAAGGCTCCACATTTTGTTGCAATAACTCATTCACACTTAATGATCTTGAAAATAGCTTGTGTGCCCACAACAAGAACACCTATACTCCCTTGGAATTAGGAATCCATTGAATCTCATTAAACAAGAAGTCTATGATGATTACTGATTAATGAGACCATCTTTTCATTTTCTCTTACCCTAACTCCTCCCTTTATTGCAATAACTCATTCTAATGATCTTGAAAATAGCTTGTGTGCCCACTCTAGGCAATATATTTATGGCAACAAGCACATCTATACTCCCTTGGAAGTGGGAATCTGTTGAATTTCATTAAACAAGGAGTCTTTGATGATGACTAGCATTTCTTTCAAGTATTTGCGGTATAATATTCTTAATAATGAGACTATCTCTTCATTTTCTCCTAACAAGGCTCCACCTTTTGTTGCAATAACTCATTCACACTTAATGATCTTGAAAATAACTTGTGTGCCCATAACAAGCAATATATTCATGACAATAGCACATTTATACTCCCTTGCTGCTGGGAATCCATNTATTTAATAAAGAGTCTTCAATGATGCTAGCATTTCTTTAATGTATTTACGGTAAAATTATTGAATAATAAAGACATCTCTTCATTTATTTCTATGAGGTCCACCTTTTGTTACAATAACTCTTTCTAACGATCTTGAAAATAGCTTGTGTGCCCACACTAGGCACTATATCCATGGCAACAAAGCACATTTATACTCCCTTGGAACTAAGAATCCATTGAATTTCATTAAACAAGGAGTCTTTGATGATGACTAATATTTCGTTCAAGTATTTGCGGAATAATTACTAAATAATGAGACCGTCTCTTGATATTTCCAAACAAGGCTCCATAATAAGCAATATGTTATGGGCAACAAGCACATCTATACACCTTTGGATCTAGGAATCCCTTGAATTTCATTAAACAAGGAGTCTTGATGATGACTAGCATTCATTCAATATTGCAGAATAATTACTAAATAAATGAGACCGTCTCTTCATATCTTCCAAACAAGGCTTCACCTTTTGTTGCAATAACTCATTTACACTTAATGATCTTGAAAATAGCTTGAGTGCTAGAACAAGCATATATATTCATGGCAACAAGCACATCTATACTCCCTTGGAACTAAGAATCCATTGAATTCATTAAAGAAGGAGTCTTTGATGATGACTAGCATTTCTTTCAAGTTTTGCAATATAATTACTAAATAATAAGACCCTCTCTTCAATTCTCCCTGATAGGACTCCATCTTTTGTTCCAATATAACTCGTTTTAATGATCTTGACAATAGCTTGTGTGCCCACAACATGCACTATATTCATGGCAAGAAGCACATTTATACTCCCTTGAATATACGAAGCCCTTAAACTACATTTAAACAAGGAGTCTTTGGTGATGACTAGCATTTTTTACAAGCATTTTCTACTTAATTATAGACAAATGGGACTATTTATTGATTTATTCCTAATGTTGCTCCATTTTTTGTTGTAATTACAAATTCACAAATAATTGATCATGAAAATAGCTTTTGTAACACAACAAACAATATATTATGGCAACAAGCACATCTATACACCCTTAGAGCTAGGAATATATTGAATTTCATTAAACAAGGATTCTTTGATGATGACTAGCATTTGTTCAAGTATTTGCGGTATAATTACTAAATTATAAGATTGTCTCTTCATTTCTTCCAAACAAGGTTCCACCTTTTGTTCCAATAACTCATTCACACTTAATGATCTTAAAAATAGCTTGTGTGCCCACAACAGGCAATATATGCATTGGCAATAAGCACATCTTTACTCTCTTGGAACTAGGAATCTGTTTTATTTCTTTAAACAAGGACTGTTTGATGATGACTAGCATATCTTTCAAGTATTTGTAGTATAATTACTGAATAATGAGATCGTCTCTTCATTTCTTCCTAACAAGACTCCACCTTTGTTGCAATAACTCATTCTAATGATCTTAGATGTAGCTTGTGTGTCCACAATACGCACTATATTCATGGAAACAAGTACATCTATACTCCCTTGGAATTAGGAAGCCATTGAATTTCATTCAACAAGGAGTCTTTGGTGATGATGACTAGCATTTTTTACAACTATTTTCTACTTAATTACAAACTTATGACTTATACTCTTGATTTCTCCCAACAATGCTCCACTTTTTGTTGTAATTATGCATTCACACATAATGATCATGAAAATAGCTTGTGTGCCCATAACAAGCAATATATTCAAGGCAATAAGCACATCTATACTCCCTTAGAGCTAGAACTCTATTGAATTTCATTAAACAAGGAGTCTTTGATGATACTAGCATTTCCTTCATGTATTTATAGTATAATTATTGAATTATGAGATTCTCTTTATTTCCTCCAAACAAGGCTCCACCATTTGTTCCAATAACTCATTCACACTTAATGATCATGGAAATAGCTTGTGCACCCACAACAGACAATATATTCATGGCAACAAGCACATCTATACTCCCTTGGAACTAGAAATTTGTCAAATTTTTTAAACAAGGAGCCTTTGATGATGATTAGCAATTTGTTCAAGTATTTGTGATATAATTATTGAATAATGAGACCATCTCTTCATTTCTTCCTAATAGGACTCCACCTTTGTTGCAATAACTCATTTTAATGATCCTTAAAATAGCTTATATGTCCACAACAGGCACTATATTGATGGCAAGAAGCACATTTATACTCCCTTGGAACTAAGAAACCATTGAATTTCATTAAACAAAAAGTCTTTGATGATGACTAGCATTTTTTACAACTATTTTCTACTTAATTACAGACTTATGACATATTCTCCTGATTTCTTCCTAACAATGCTCGACTTTTTGGTGTATTTATGCATTCCCACATAATGATCATGAAAATAGCTTGTGTGCCCACAACAAGAAATATATTTATGGCAACAAGCACATCTATACTCCCTTGAAACAAGGAATCTGTTAAATTTCCTTAAACTAAAAGTCCTTGATAATGACTAGCTTTTCTTTTCAAGAGTTTGCGGTATAATTACTAATTAATGAGACCATATCTTCATTTCTTCCAAACAAGGCTCCACATTTTGTTGCAATAACTCATTCACACTTAATGATCTTGAAAATAGCTTGTGTGCCCACAACAAGAACACCTATACTCCCTTGGAATTAGGAATCCATTGAATCTCATTAAACAAGAAGTCTATGATGATTACTGATTAATGAGACCATCTTTTCATTTTCTCTTACCCTAACTCCTCCCTTTATTGCAATAACTCATTCTAATGATCTTGAAAATAGCTTGTGTGCCCACTCTAGGCAATATATTTATGGCAACAAGCACATCTATACTCCCTTGGAAGTGGGAATCTGTTGAATTTCATTAAACAAGGAGTCTTTGATGATGACTAGCATTTCTTTCAAGTATTTGCGGTATAATTTCTTAATAATGAGACTATCTCTTCATTTCTTCCTAACAAGGCTCCACCTTTTGTTGCAATAACTCATTCACACTTAATGATCTTGAAAATAACTTGTGTGCCCATAACAAGCAATATATTCATGACAATAAGCACATTTATACTCCCTTGCTACTGGGAATCCCATGAAATTCATTAAACAAATAGTCTTTGATAATGACTAGCATTTCTTTCAAGTATTTGTAGTATAATTACTGAATAATGAGATCATTTCTTCTTTTCTTGCAAACAAGGCTCTACCATTTGTTGCAATAACTCATTCACACTTAATGATCTTGAAAATAGCTTGTATGCCTACAATAGGCACTATATTCATGGTACAAGCACATCTATACTCCCTTGGAACTGGGAATCTGTTGAATTTTATTAAATTAGGAGTCTTTGATGATGACTAGCTTTCCTTTCAAGTATTTGTGGTATAATTTCTGATTAACAAGACCATCTCTTAATTTCCACCTACCAAGACTCCTCCTTTTGCTACAATAACTCATTCTAATGGTCTTGCAAATAGCTTTTATCCCATAGCAGGCAATATATTCATGGCAACAAGCACGTCTATACTCCCTCAGAACAAGGAATCCCTTGAATTTTTTTACTCTTGAAGTCTTTGATGATGACAAGCTTTTCTTTCAAGTACATCTATACTCCCTTGGAATGGGGAATCCATTGAATTTCATTAAACAAGGAGTCTTTCATGATGACTAGCTTTTCTTTCAAGTATTTGTGGTATAATTACTGAATAATGATGTCGTCTGTCCATTTCTTCCAAACAAGGCTCCGCCTTTTGTTACAATAACTCATTCACACCTAATGATCTTGAAAATAGCTTGTGTGCCCACAATAGGCAACATATTCGTGGCAACAAGCACATCTATACACCCTTGGAGCTAGGGGTCCCTTGAATTTCATTAATCAAGAAGTCTTTGATGATGACTAGCATTTCTTTCAAGTATTTGTGTTATAATTACTGAATAATGGGATTGTCTCTTCATTTCTTCCAAACAAGGCTCCACCTTTTGTTGCAATAACTCATTCATACTTAATGATCTTGAAAATAGCTTGTGTGCCCACAATAGGCAATATATTCATGGCAACAAGCACATCTATACTCCTTTAGAACTTAGAATTCCATGCATTTAATTAAAAAAGGAGTCTTTGATAATGGCTAGCATTTCTTTCAAGTATTTGTGGTATAATTACTAAGTAATGAGACCATATCTTCATGTCATCCTTCCAAGACTCTAGCTTTTGTTGCAATAACGCATTCTAATGGTCTTGAAAATAGTTTGTGTGCCCATAACAGGCACTATTTTCAAGGGAACAAGCACATCAATACTCCCTTGGAAATGGAATCCTTTGAATATCATTAAATAGGGAGTCTTTGATGATGACTAGCACATCTTTCATGTATTTGCCTTATAATTACTCAATTATAAGATCGTCTCTACATTTCTTCCAAAGCAGGCTCCACCTTTTGTTGCAATAACTCATTTTAATGATCTTGAAGATAGATTATCTGCTCACACTAGGCACTATATTCATAACAACAAGCACATCTATAGTCCCTTGGAACTAAGAAGATGTTGAATTTCATTAAACGAGGAGTCTTTGATGATGAAAAGGATTTTTTTCATGTATTTGTGGTATAATTACAGAATAATGAGATCGTGTCTTCATTTCTTCCAAACAAGGCTCCACCTTTTGTTGCAATAACTTATTCCCAATTAATCATCTAGAAAATAGCTTGTGCGCCCACAATAGGGAATATATTCCTAGCAACAAGCACACCTTTACTTCCTTGGAACTTGAAATCCGTTGAATTTCATTAAACAAGGAGTCTTTGATGATGACTAGCATTTCTTTCAAGTATTTGTGGTATAATTATTGAACAATGAGATCGTCTTTTCATTTCTTCCAAACAAGGCTCCACCTGTTGTTGTCATAACTCATTCATAATTAATCATCTTGAAAATAGCTTGTGTGCCCAAAACAAGCAATATATTCATGGCAACAAGAACATATATACTCTCTTGGAACTAGGAATTCATTGAATTTCATTATAAAAAGAGTCTTTGATGATGACTAGCATTTCTTTCAAGTATTTGCAGTATAATTACTGAATAATGAGATCATCTCTTCATTTGTTCCACACAAGGCTCCATGTTCCAAACAAGGCTCCACCTTTTGTTGCAATAACTCATTCACAATTAATCATTTCGAAAATAGCTTGTGTGCCTAAAACAGGCAATATATTCATGGCAACAAGCACTTTTATACTCCCTTGGAGCTTGGAATTTGTTCAAGTCTTTCTGGTATAATTTCTGAATAATGAGACCATCTCTTCATTTCTTCCAAACAAGGCTCCACCTTTTGTTGCAATCACTCATTCACACTTAATGATCTTCAAAATAGCTCGTATGCCCACAACAGGCAATCTATTCATGGCAACAAGTATATCTATACTCCCTCGGAACTGGGAAACCTTTGAATTTCATTAAACAAGGTGTCTTTGATGATGACTAGCTTTTCTTTTAGGTATTTGCCATATAGTTACTGACTAATGAGACCGTCTCTTCATTTCTTCCTAGGAAGGCTCCACCTTTTGTTGCAATAACTCATTCATAATTAATCATCTCAAAAATAGCTTGTGTGCCCACAATAGGTAATATATTCATGGCAATAAGCACATCTAGACTCCCTCGGAGCTAGGAATCCCTTGACTTTCATTCAACAAGGAGTCCTTAATGATGACTAGCATTTTGTTCAAGTATTTGCGGTATAATTACTAAATAATGAGACCATCTCTTCATTTCATCCTAACGAGGCTCCACCTTTTGTTGCAATAACTCATTCTAATGATCTTGAAAATAGCTTGTGTGCTGACACCAGACATTATATTCATGGCAGGAAGCATATCTATACTCCCTTGGAACGAGGAATTTGTTGAATTTCTTTACACTAAAAGTCTTTGATGATGACTAACTTTTCTTTCAAGTGTTTGCAATATAATTACTGATTCATAAGACCATCTCTTCATTTCTTCCAAACAAGGCGCCAACTTTTGTTGCAATTACTCTTTCACAATTAATCAACTTGAAAATAGCTTGTGTGCCCATTACAAGCAATATATTCATAGCAACAAGCACATCTATATTCCCTTAGAACTAGGAATCTATTAAATTTCATTAAATAAGGAGTCTTTTATGATGACCAATATTTTGTTCAAATATTTGTGCTATAATTTCTGAATAATGAGATCGTTTCTTCTTTTCTTCCACACAAGGCTCCACCTTTTGTTGCAATCACTCATTCATACTTAATGATCTTCAAAATAGTTGGTATGCCTATAACAGGCAATCTATTCATGGCAACAAGTATATCTATACTCCCTTGGAACTAGGAATCCATTGAATATCATTAAACAAAGAGTCTTTGATGATGACTAGCTTTTCTTTCAGGTATTTACAGTATAGTAACTAGCTAATGAGACAGTCTCTTCATTTTTTCCTAAGAAAGCTCTAACTTTTGTTGCATTAACCCATTCACACTTAGTGATCTTAAAAATAGCTTGTCTGCCCACAACAGGCACTATATTCATGGCAAAAAGCACATATATACTCCCTCAGAACTAGGAATCCGTTGAATTTCATTAAAGAAGGAGTCTTTGATGATGACAAGCATTTTGTTCATGTATTTATGGTATAATTACTGAATAGTGAGACCACCTATCCATTTCTTTGAAACATGGCTCCACCTTTTGTTGCAATAACTCATTCACACCTAATGATCTTGAAAATACCTTATGTGCCCACAATAGTCAATATATTCATTGCAACAAGCACATATATACTCCCTTGGAACTAGGAATCCCTTGAATTTCATTAAATAAGGAGTCTTTTAGGATGACTAACATTTCGTTCAAGTATTTGCGGTATAATTACTGAATAATGAGAATGTCTCTTCATTTCTTGTAAACAAGGCTCCACCTTTTGTTGCAATAACTCATTCACACTTAATGATCGTGAAAATAGCTTATGTTCCCACACTAGGCACTATATTCATGGCAGCAAGAACATCTATACTACCTTGGAATTGAGAATCCATCGAATTTCATCAAACAAGCAGTCTTTGATGATGAGTAGCATTTCTTTCAAGTAATTATGGTATAATTATTAAATAATAAGACTATCTCTTCATTTCTTCCTAAAAAGGCTCCACCTTTTGTTGCAATAACTAATTCACACCTAATGATCTTGAAAATAGTTTGTGTGCCAACAACAGGTAATATATTCATGGCAACAAGCATATCTAGACTCCTTTGGAACTCAAAATCTATTGAATTTCATTAAACGAGGAGTCTTTGATGATCACTAGCATTTCATTCAAGTATTTGTGGTATAATTTCTAAATAATTAGACCGTCTTTCATTTATTCCTAATAAGGCTCCACCTTTTGTTGCAATAACTCATTCTAATGATCTTGAAAATAGCTTGTGTGCCCACATCAAACACTATATTCATGGCAAGAAGCACATCTATACTTCCTTGGAACTGGGAATCTATTGAATTTCATTAGACCAAAAGTCTTCGATGATGACTCACATTTCTTTCAAGTATTTGTGGTATAATTACTGAATATTGTGGCCGTCTCCTCAATTCTTCCAAACAAGGCTTCAACTTTTGTTGTAATTACTTATTCACAATTAATCATCTTAAAAATAGCTTGTGTGCCCATAACAGGCAATATATTCTTGGCAACAAGTACATCTATACTCCCTTGGAACTAGGAATCTATAGAATTTCATTAAACAAAGAGTCTTTGATGATGACTGGCATTTCGTTCAAGTATTTGCAGTATAATTACTAAATAATGAGATTATCTCTTCAATTATTCCAAACAAGGCTCCACCTTTTGTTGTAATAACTTATTCACACTTAATGATCTTAAAAATATCTTGTGTGCCCACAATAGGCAATATATTCATGGCAATAATCATATCTATACTCCCCTGCAACAGGGAATCCATTGAATTTCATTAAACTAGGAGTCTTTGATGATAACTAACTTTGATTTCAAGTTTTTGTAGTATAATTTTTGAATAATAAGACCGTCTCTTCACCTTTTGTTGCAATAACTCATTCACACTTAATGATCTTGAAAATAGCTTGGGTGCCCATAATAGGCATTATATTCATGGCAACCAGCACCTCTATACTCACATAGAACTTTGAATCCGTTGAATTTCATTAAAGAATGAGTCTTTGAAGATGACTAGCATTTCTTTCAAGTATTTGCGGTATAATTACTGAATAATGAGATTGTCTCTTCATTTCTTCCAAACAAAGCTCCACCTTTTATTGCAATAACTCATTCACACTTAATGATCTCGAAAATAGCTTGTGTGCCCGCAACAGACAATATATTCATGGCAACAAGCACATCTACACTCCCTTGGAACTAGGAATCCATTGAATTTCTTTAAACGAGTCTTTGGTCATGACTAGCATTTATTACAAGTATTTTTTACTTAATTATAGATTAATGACACCATCTCTTGATTTCTTCTTAACAATGCTCCTCTTTTTGTTGTAATTTCCCATTCACACATAATGGTCAAGGAAATTGCTTGTATGCCTACAACAAGTACTATATTAAGGGCAACGAGCCCATCTATACTCCCTTGCAACTAGGAAACCATTGAATTTCATTAAAATAGGAGTCTTTGATGATAACTAGCATTTTTTTCAAGTATTTGCGGTATAATTTCTTAATAATGAGACCGTCTCTTTATTTCTTCCAAACAAGGCTCCACCTTTTGTTACAATAACTCATTCACACTTAATGATCTTGAAAATAGCTTGTGTGCCCACGACAGATAATATATTCTTAGCAACAAGCACATTTATACTCCTTTGGAACTTGGAATCTGTTGAATTTCATTAAACAAAGAGTCTTTGTTGAAGACTAGCATTTCTTTCAATTATTTGCGGTATAATTACTGAATAATGTGACTCCTCCTTCATTTCTTCCTAATCAGGCTCCACCTTTTGTTGCAATAACTTATTCACACCTAATAATATTGAAAATAGCTTGTGTGCCCACAACGAGCAATATATTCATGGCAACAAACACATCTATACTCGCTTGGAACTAGGAATCCCTGGAATTTCATTAAACAAGTAGTCTTTGATGATGACTAGCATTTCTTTCAAGTATTTGCGATATAATTACTGATTAATAAGACCATCTCTTCATTTCCTCCTCTTAGGTCTCCACCTTTTGTTGCAAAAACTCATTTTAATGATCATGAAAATAGCTTGTGTGCCCACAACAGGCACTATATTTATGGCAACAAGCACATCTATACTCCCTTGGATCTCTGAAGCCCTTGAATTTCATTAAACAAGGAGTCTTTATCCATGACTAGCATTTTTTGCAATTATTTTCTACTTAATTACAGATCAATGACATTGTCTCTTGATTTCCTTATAACAATGCTCCACTTTTTGTTGTAATTTCTGATTCGCACATAATGATCAGGAAAATAGCTTGTGTGTCCACAACTAACAATATATTGATGGCAATGAGCCCATCTATACTCCCTTAGAACTAGGAAACCATTGGATTTCATTAAATAAGGAGTCTTTAATGATGACTAGCATTTCATTCATGTATTTGCAGTATAACTACTTAATAACGAGACCCTCTCTTCATTTCTTACAAACAAGGCTCCACCTTTTGTTACATTAACTCATTCACCCCTAACGATCTTGAAAATAGCTTGTGTGCCCACCGTAGGCAATATATTCATGACAACAAGCACATATATACTCCCTTGGAACTAAAAATCCCTTGAATTTCATTAAAGAAGGAGTCTTTGATGACGACTAGCATTTCTTTCAAGTATTTACAGTATAACTACTAAATAATGACATTGTCTCTTCATTTCTTCCCAACAAGGCTCCATCATTTGTTGCAATAACTCATTCATACAAAATGATCTTGAAAATTACTTGTGTGCCCATAACAGGCACTATATTAATTGCAACAAGCCCATCTATACTCCCTTGGAACTAGAAAACCATTGAATTTCTTTAAACAAGTAGTCTTTGATGATGGCTAGCATTTCATTCAAGTATTTGCGGTATAATTTCTAAATAATGAGACTGTCTCTTCATTTGTTTTAAACAAGGTTATACCTTTTGTTGGAATAATTCATTCACACTTAATGATCTTGAAAATGGCTTGTGTGCCCATAACAGGCAATATATTCATGACAACAAGCACATCTATACTCCCTTCGGGCTAGGTATCCATTGAATTTCATTAAACAAGGAGTCTTTGATGATGACTAACATTTCTTTCAAGTATTTGCAATAAAATTACTAAATAATGAGAATGCCTCTTCATTTCTTCCTAACGAGGCTCCACCTTTTGTTGCAATAACTCATCCATACTTAATGTTCTTGAAAATTGCTTGTGTGCCCACAACAAGTACTATATCCATGGCAACAAGCACATCTATACTCCTTTGAAACTTGGAATTTGTTGAATTTCATTAAACAAGGAGTCTTTGACGATGACTAGGATTTATTTCAAGTATTTGCAGTATAATTACTGAATAATAAGACTGTCTCTTCATTTCTTCCTAACAAAGCTCCACCTTTTGTTGCAATAACTCATCCATACTTAATGTTCTTGAAAATTGCTTGTGTGCCCACAACAGGCACTATATTCATGGCGACAAGCACATCTATACTCCCTTGGAACTTGGAATTTGTTGAATTTCATTAAACAAGGAGTCTTTGATGGTGACTAGCATTTCGTTCAAGTATTTTGTTGTATAATTACTAAAAAATGAGATTGTCTCTTTATTTCTTCCAAACAAGGCACCACCATTTGTTGCAATAACTCATTCACACTTAATGATATTGAAAATAGTTTGTGTGTCCACGAAAGGCAATATATTCATGGCAACAAGCACATCTATACTCCCTTGGAACTGGGAATTTGTTGAATTTCATTAAACAAGGAGTCTTTGATGATGACTAGCAATACTTTCAAGTTTTTGAGGTATAATTGCTGAATAATGAGACCATCTCTTCACTTCTTCCTAACAATGCTCCACCTTTTGTTGCAATAACTAATTCACACCTAATGATCTTGAAAATAGCTTGTGTGCCTGCAACAGACAATATATTGGTGGCAACAAGCACATCTATACACCCTTGGAACTAGGAATCTATTGATTTTCTATAAATAAGGAGTCTTTAGTGATGACTAGCATTTATTACAAGTATTTTCTACTTAATTTCAGACTAATAACACCATCTCTTGATTTAATCCTTACAATGCTCCACTTTTGGATGTAATTACCATTCATACTTAATGATCAAGAAAATAGCTTGTACACCCACAACAGACAATATATTCTTGGCAACAAGTACATTTATACTCCCTTGGAACTAGGAAGCCCTTGAATTTCATTAAACAAGAAGTTTTCGGGGATGACTAGCATTTTTTAGAACTAATTTCTACTTAATTATAGATTAATGACACCGTTTGTTGATTTCTTCCTAACAATGCTCCACTTTTTGTTGTAATTTCCCATTCACACATAATGATCAAGAAAATTGCTTGTGTGCCCATAACAGGCAATATATCCCAGGCAACAAGCACATCGATACTCCCTTGGAACTGAGAATCCATTGAATTTCATTAAATAAGCAGTCTTTGATGATGACTAGCATTGCTTTGATGTATTTGTGGTAAAATTACTAAATAAGAGTGTCTCTTCATTTCTTCCTAACAGGACTCCACCTTTTCTTGCAATAACACATTCTAATGATCTCGAAAATAGCTTGTGTGCCCACACCAAGCACTATATTCATGGAAATAATTACATTTATACTCCCTTGGAACTAGGAATCCATTGAATTTCATTAAAAAGGAGTTTTTGATGATGAGTATGATTTTGTTCAAGTATTTGTGGTATAATTACTAAATAATGAGATCGTCTCTTCATTTCTTCCGAACAAGGCTCCAACCTTTGTTGCAATAACTCTTTTGAACTAAATGATCTTGAAAATAGTTTGTGTGCCCACAATAGGCAATATATTCATGGCAACAAGTACATCTTTACTCCTTTGGAACAAGGAATCCATGGAGTTTCATCAAACTAGAAGTCTTGGATGATAACTATCATTTCGTTCAAGTATTTGTGGTATAATTACTGAATAATTTGACCTTCTCTTCATTTCCTCCTAAGAAGGCTCAACCTTTTGTTGCAATAATACATTCGCACTTAATGATCTTGATAATAGCTTGTGTGCCCATAATAGGCACTATATTCAAGCTAACAAGCACATCTATACTCCCTTGGAACTGGGAATCCATTAAATTTCATTAAGCAAGGTGTCTTTAATGATGACTACCATTTCTTTCATGTATTTGTAGTAAAATTACTGTATAATAAGACTGTCTCTTCATTTCTTCCTAACGAGGCTCCACCTTTTGTTGTAATAACTCATTCACACTTAATCATCTTAAAAATGGCTTGGGTGCACACAACAAGCAATATATTTATGGCAACAAGCTCATCTATACTCCCTTGGAACTAGGAATCTGTTAAATTTCATTAAACAAGGAGTGTTTGTTGATGCCTAGCATTTTTTACAGATTAATGACACCGTCTCTTGAACTCTTCCTAACATTGCTCCACCTTTTGTTGTAATTATCGATTCACACTAAATGATCATGAAAATAGCTTGTGTGCCTACAACAGACAATATATTCATTAAACTAGGAGTTTTTAATGCCCATGTATACTACCTTAGAACTAGGAATTGGTTGAATTTCATTAAACAAGGAGTCTTTAATGATGACTAGCATTTCGTTCAAGTATTTGCAATATAATTTATGAATAATGAGACTATATTTTCATTTCTTCCAAACAAGGCACCACCTTTTGTTGAAATAACTCATTCACACTTAATGATCTTGAAAATAGATTATGTGCCCACAATAGGGAATATATTCAAGGCAACAAGCACATCTATAGTCCCTTAGAACTGGGAATCTATTAAATTTCATTAAACAAGGAATCTTTGACGATGACTAGCATTTCTTTCATTTATTTCCAGTAAAATTACTGAATAATGAGACCATTTTTTCATTTCTTCCTAGCGTGGCTACGCCTTTTCTTGCAAGAACTCATCCTAATGATCTTGAAAATAGCTCGTGTCCCCACACCAAGCACTATATTCATGGCAACAAGCACATCTCTACTCCCTTAGAACTAGTTATTTGTTAAATTTCATTAAACGAGGAGTCTTTGATGATGGCAAGCATTTTGTTGTAACATTTTTTAGGGATAAGTAACATTTTTTACAAATATTTTCTACTTAATTACAGACTAATGACACCCTTTGTTAATTTATTCCTAGCAATACTCCACTTTTTGTTGTAATTACCGATTCACACTTAATGATTTAGGGCAACAAGCATAACTATACTCCTTTCAAATTGGAAGTCTATTGAATTTCATTAAACAATGAGTCTTTGATGATCACTAACACTTCTTTCAAGTATTTCAAGTAAAATTACTGAATAATAAGACTGTCTCTTCATTTCTTCCTAATAGGACTCTACCTTTTCTAGCAATAACTCATTCAAATAATCTTGAAAATAGCTTTAGTGCCCACAGCAAGCACTATATTCAAGGCAATAATCACATCTATACTCCCTTAGAACTAAAAAGCCATAGAATTTCATTAAACAAGGATTCTTTGACGATGACTCGCATTTCTTTTAAGTATTTGTGGTATAATTACTGAATAATGAGATTGTCTCTTCATTTCTTCTAAACAAGACTCCACCTTTGGTTGCAATAACTCATTCTAATGATCTTGAAAATAGCTACATAGCTTGTGTGCCCACAATAGGCACTATATTCATGGCAACAAGCACATCTATACTCCCTTAGAATTAGGAAGCCCTTGAATTTCATTAAACAAGGATTCTTTGATGATTACTAGCATTTCTTTTAAGTATTTACGGTATAATTCCTGAATAATGAGATTGTCTCTTCATTTCTTCCTAACAGCACTCCACCTTTTGTTGCAATAACTCATTTTAATGATCTTTAAAATAGCTTGTGTGCCCACAACAAGCACTATATTCATGGCAATAAGGACATCTATACTCCCTTGGAACTAAGAAGCCCTTGAATTTCATTAAACAAGGATTCTTTGATGATGACTCACATTTCTTTCAAGTATTTGCAGTAAAATTACTAAATTTTGTGACGGTCTCTTCATTTCTTCTAAATAGGACTCTATCTTTTGTTGCGATAACTCATTCTAAAGATCTTGAAAATAGGTTGTGTGCCCATAACAGGCAATATTTTCATGGCAATAAGCACATCTATACTCCCTTGGAACTAGGAAGCACTTGAAGTTCATTAAACAAGGAGTGTTTGGGGATGACTAGCTTTTTTTGCAAGTATTTTCTGCTTAATTATAGAATAATGATACTGTCTCATGATTTATTCCTAACAATGCTCCACTTTTTGTTGTAATTACCCATTCACACTTAATGATCATGAAAATAGCTTATGTCCCCACAACAGACAATATATTTATGACAAAAAGGACATATATGCTCCCTTGGAACTACGAATCCATTGAATTTCATTAAACAAGGAGTTTTTTATGATTACTAGCATTTCTTTCAAATATCTACGGCATAATTAGTGACTAGTGAGACCGTCTCTTCATTTCTTCCAAACAGAACTTCACCTTTTGCTGCAATAACTCATTCTAATGACCTTAAAAATTGCTTTGGTGCCCACAACAGGCATTATATTCATGGCAACAATCACATCTATACTCCCTTGGAATTAGGAATTTGTTGCATTTCATTAAATAAGGTGTTTTTGATGATGACTGGCATTTCTTTCATGTAGGCGGTAAAATTACTGAATAATGAGAGTGTCTCTTCAGTTCTTCCTAACAGCACTCCACCTTTTGTTGCAATAATTCATTCTAATGATCATGAAAATAGCTTTAGTGCCCACAACAGGCACTATATTTATGGCAACAATCACATATGTACTCCCTTGGAACTAGGAAGCCCTTGAATTTCATTAAAAAAGGATTCTTTGATGATGACTCCCATACCTTTCAAGAATTTGTGGTATAATTATTGAATAATAAGACTATCTCTTCATTTCTTCCAAATAGGACTCCATCATCTATTGCAATAACTCATTCTAATGATCTTGAAAATAGCTTGTGTGCCCACAACAAACTATATATCTAGGGGAACAAGCACATTTATACTTCCTTGGAACTGGGAGTTCATTGAATTTCATTAAACAATGAGTCTTTGATGATGACTAACATTTCTTTCAAGTATTTGCAATAAAATTAATGAATAAGGAGAACATCTCTTCCTTTCTTCCTAATGAGGCCTCATCTTTTGTTGCAATAACTCATTCTAATGATCTTGAAAATAGCTTGTGTGCCCACATTAGGTACTATATTCATGGCAACAAGCACATCTATACTACCTTGGAACTAGGAAGCCCTTGAATTTCATTAAACAAGGAGTCTTTGGTGATGACAACATTTTTTACAAGTATTTTCTACTTAATTACAGACTAATGACACTGTCTCTTGATTTTTTGCTAACAATGCTCTACTTTTTGTTGTAATTACTCATTCACACTTAATGATGATGAAAATAGCTTATGTGCCTACAACAGACTATATATCCAGGGGAACAATCACACCTATACTCCCTTGGAAGTAGGAGTTCGTTGAATCTCATTAAACAAGGAGTCTTTGATGATGACAAACATTTATTTCAAGTTTAATGAGAGCTTCTCTTCATTTCTTCCTAATGAGGCTCTACCTTTTGTTGCAATAACTCATTCTAATGATGTCAAAAATAGCTTGTGTGCCCACACTAGGCACTCTATTCATGGCAACAAGCACATTTATACTCCCTTGGAACTAGGAATCCACTGAATTTCCTTAGTAAGGATTCTTTGAAGATGACCAGCATTTTTTTGATGTATTTGCAATAAAATTACTGAAGAATGACAGACTCTCTTTAATTCTTCCTAACAGCACTCCATTTTTTGTCGCAATAACTCATTGTAATGGTCTTGAAAATAGCTTGTGTGCCCACAATAGACACTATATTTATAGTAACAAGCACATCTATACTCCCTTGGAACTAGGATGCCCTTGAATTTCATTAAACAAGGGGTCTTTGGCAATGACAACATTTTTTACAAGTATTTTCTAATTAATTACAAACTAATGACACTATCTCTTGATTTCTAGCTAACAATGCTCCACTTTTTGTTGTAATTACTCATTCACACTTAATGAGGATGAAAATAGCTTGTGTGCCCACAACAGACTATATGTGCAGGGGAACAAGCACATCTATACTCCCTTGGAACTGTGAGTCTGTTAAATTTCATTAAACAAGGAGTCCTTGATGATGACTAACATTTCCTTCAAGTATTTGTAGTGAAATTACTAAATAAGGAGAATATCTCTTTGTTTCCTCCTAACGAGGCTCCACCTTTCATTGCAATAACTCATTCTAATGATGTTGAAATAGCTTGTGTGCCCACACCAGGTAATATATTCATGGCAACAAGAACATCTTGGAATTGGGAGTCCGTTGAATTTCATTAAAAAAGGAGTCTTTGACAATGACTAACATTTCTTTCAAATATTTGTAGTAAAATTACTGAATAAGGAGAACATCTCTTCATTTCTTCCTATTGAGGCCCCACCTCTTATTGCAATAACTCATTCTAATGATCTTGAAAATAGCTTGTGTGCCCACAACAAGTACTATATTCATGGCAACAAGCACATCTATACTACCTTGCAACTAGGAAGTCCTTGAATTTCATTAAACAGGGAGTCTTTGGTGATGACAACATTTTTTAAAAGCATTGTCTACTTAATTACAGACTAATGACACTGTCTCTTGATTTCTTCCTAACAATGATCCACTTTTTGTTCTGATTACTCATTCACACTTAATGATGATGAAAATAGCTTGTATGCCCACAACAAACAATATATTCAAGGCAACAATCACATCTATACTCCCTCGGAACTAGGAGTTCGTTGAATTTCATTAAACAAGGAGTCTTTGACGATGACTAACATTTCTTTCAAGTATTTGCAATAAAATTACTAAATAATGAGAACGCCTCTTCATTTCTTCCTAACGAGGCTCCACCTTTTGTTGCAATAACTCATTCTAATGATGTTGAAATAGCTTGTGTGCCCACACCAGGCAATATATTCATGGTAACAAGCACATCTTGGAATTGGGAGTTTGTTGAATTTCATTAAACAAGGAGTTTTTGACGATGACTAACATTTCTTTCAAGTATTTGCAGTAAAATTACTAAATAAGGAGAACATCTCTTCATTTCTTCCTAACGAGGCTCCACCTCTTGTTGCAATAACTCATTCTAATGATCTTGAAAATAGCTTGTGTGCCCACAACAGGTACTATATTCATGGCAACAAGCACATCTATACTACCTTGGAACAAGGAAGCCCTTGAATTTCATTAAACAAGGAGTCTTTGGTGATGACAACATTTTTTACAAGTATTTTCTACTTAATCACAGACTAATGACATTGTCTCTTGATCTCTTGCTAACAATGCTCCACTTTTTGTTGTAATTACTCATTCACACATAATGATGATGAAAATAGCTTGTGTGCCCACAACAGACTATATATCTAGGGGAACAATCACACCTATACTCCCTTGGAACTGAGAGTTCATTGAATCTCACTAAACAAGGAGTCTTTGATGATGACTAACATTTCTTTCAAGTATTTGCAGTAAAATTACTGAATAATGAGAACACCTCTTCATTTCTTCCTAACAAGGCTCCACCTTTGGTTGCAATAACTCATTCTAATAATGTTGAAAATAGCTTGTGTGCCCACACCAAGCACTATATTCATGGCAACAAGTACATCTATACTCCCTTGGAACTAGGAATCCATTGAATTTCTTTAATAAGGAGGTCTTTGATGATGACTAGCTTTTTGTTCAAGTATTTGCAGTATACTTAATGAATAATGAGACCATCTCTCCATTTCTTCCAAATAAGGCTCCACCTTTTGTTGCAATAACTCATTCACACTTAATGATCTTGAAAATAGCTTCTGTTCCCACAACAGGCAATATATTCTTGGCAACAAGCACATCTATACTCCCTTGGAACTAGGAATCCGTTGACTTTCATTAAATAAGGAGTCATTGATGATGACTAGCATTTATTTCAAGTATTAGCAGTATAATTACTGAATAATGTGACTATTTGTTCATTTCTTCCTAATGGAACTGCACCTTTGGTTGCAATAACTCATTTTAAGGATCTTGAAAATACTTGTGTGCCCATAATAGGCACTATATTCATGACAATAAGCACATCTATACTCCCTCGGAACTAGGAAGCACTTGAATTTCATTAAACAAGGAGTCTTTGGGGATGACTACCATTTTTTACCAGTATTTTCTACTTAATTACAGACTAATGACATTATCTCTTGATTTATTCCTAACAATGCTCCACTTTTTATTGTAATTACCCATTCACACCTAATGATCATGAAAATAGCTTGTGTGCCCATAACAGACAATATATTCATGGAAAAAAGGACATCTATGCTCCATTGGAACCAAGAATCCGTTGAATTTCATTAAACAAGCAATCTTTGATGATGACTAGCATTTCTTTCAAGTATATGTGTTATAATTACAGAATAATGAGACCATCTCTTCATTTCTTCCAAATAGGACTCCACTTTTTGTTGCAATAACTCATTCTAATGATCTTGAAAATAGTTTTTGTGCCCACAATAGGCACAATATTGATGGAAACAATCACATTTATACTTCCTTGGAACCAAGAAGCCCATGAATTTCATTAAACAAGGATTCTTTGATGATGACATGCATTTCTTTCAAGTATTTGTGGTATAATTACTGAATAATGAGACCGTCTCTTCATTTCTTCCAAACAGGACTCTAATAACTTATTCTAATGATCATAGAAATAGCTTGTGTGCCCATAATAAGCACTATATTCATGGCAATAAGGAAATCTATCCTCCCTTGGAACAAGGAAGCATTTGAATTTTATTAAACAAGGAGTCTTTGGTGATGACAGCTTTTTTACAAGTATTCTTTACTTAATTACAGACTAATGACACTGTCTCTTGAATTCTTCCTAACAATGCTCCACTTTTTGTTATAATTACCCATTCACACTTAATGATGATGAAAATAGCTTGTGTGCCCACAACAGACAATATATTCAGGGCAACAAGCACATCTATACTCCTTTGGAACTAAGAATCTGATGAATTTCATTAAACAAGAAGTCTTTGATGATGACTAGCATTTCTTTCAAGTATTTGTGGTATAATTACTGAACAATAAGACTGTCTCTTCATTTCTTCCAAACATGACTCCACGTTTTGTTGCAATAACTCATTTACACTTAATGATCTTGAAAATAGCTTGTATGCCCACAACAAACAATATATTCATGCTAACAAGCAGATCTTGATGAGAACTGTGCAGATGATGGGTTGAAAGATTCAATAGATGCAAGAGGTCCATTGCATAATCCAAAAGACCCAATAACACAAGCTAGAGCTTCAATGGATGCAAGAGGTCCATTGCACATCCCAAAAGGCCCAATAACATGAGCTAGAGCTTCAATGGATGCAAGAGGTCGATTGCACATTCCAGAAGGCCCAATAACATGAGCTAGGGCCAAAAGGATTAAAGAAGCATTGAATGGGCTGATTCAGGACATTCAGGCCAACCAAGCTTCAGATGGTGCGAATTCAAGTTTTAAAGAGGGTCCAAGCCTAATTAATATAATTGGACTACTTAATGGGTCAGACTAAGTGATAGCATTCACTCCTAAATAGGAGTTAATTGTATCTACTGGAATATGTCCTAAAATTCCTCCAAAATAAGGATTTCTCCTAATTAGGAATTTTGCCTCTTTAGGATTGCCATCTTAGCCTATAAATAGGCACCACTTGTAAGCTCTGGAGATCAGACAACTTTGAGTGAAATAGAAAGCAAGTGTTTTTCTCCCTCGGTTCTCTTAAGAACTAAAGAACTTATCAAAAGGTAATTCTTCTTGTGGTGTTCAAATCAACTTATCACTCCCAATTCCTTTCTTTCTCGAGTGTGGTGTCCATATCTATCTTGAATACCCTAGGTTCGTCTTCCTTTGAATATTGGGTCTAGGATTTATGTTATTAAACTCTAATTTAGCTTTCTTGGTTGCTCTTTGATTCATTGTGTGCGTTGGGTCCCTAAGCCACATCTTTTTGGGGTTTTTCGCATCAGTTGGTATCAGAGCTTGGCTCTAAATCAGGTTGAATCCACTCACTCTTCAATTTTCTACCTTGTGATTTATTTATTTCAATTCAATTTGTCTATTATGTGCATTACAATTCAAATGCACAAATCTATTTGTTTGCAATCCTTCTCAACATGCTAATTTCAATTCCAATTCCTTTCTTTTCTAGAGTGTGGCGTCCATATCCTTCTTAAATACCCTAGGTTCATGTTCCTTCGAATATTGGGTCTAGGGTTTCTGTTATTAAACTCTAATTTACCTTTCCTGGTTGTTCTTTGATTCCTTGTGTGCGTTGGGTCCCTAAGCCACGTCTTTTTGGGGTTTTCCGCATCAATTGATATCAGAGCCCGGCTCTAAATCAGTTGACTCTAAATCAGAAAAAATAATATGACTTCAAAACGCAAAGGTGCTGCTCAGGAGGGAGCTGTTGACATGCCCTTCATGATCAAAGTTATGCAACAACAATTTGAGCACATGAATACCAGATTTGATGATATGAGAGAGAAGATGGAGGAGCAAGCTAATACAATGTTAGAGTTGCAAAGGAGGTACGAAGAATATGAGGCTCCTAAAGCAAGAAGGCAATTGAAATGTGCCTATGACCATGAAGATGATGATTCTGTGCCATCAACAAGGGGTAAAAGTGATGGAGAGAAGTATCTGATTAATGAAGTAGTTCTCATCGCAAGGCAAGCATTGAATGTGCAAGTGAAGGAAGAAAATGAGGTGCAATGAGATAACATCTTTCAAACAAGGTGTTTCATCAAAGATAAGGTATGTAGTATGATTATTGATGGTGGGAGTTGCACTAATGTTGCTAGCACAACTACTATGAAGCATCCTAGGCCATATAAGCTTCAATGGTTGAATGAGAATGGTGAAGTTAAGGTAGATAAGCAAGTGCTCGTGTCATTTTCTATTGGAAGGTACCGTGATGAAGTTTTATGTGATGTTGTACCTATGCAAGCAGGCCATATTCTATTAGGAAGGCCATGGCAGTTTGACAGGTGAGTTATGTATGATGGATTCAAGAATCGATATTCCTTTGTAATGAATGAAAAACCCGTCACTCTTGTACCATTATCACCTCAACAAGCTTATGAGGATCAATTAAGGATTAAAAATGAGAGTGAACAGAAAAGAGAGATTGAAAAAAAGAAAAGAGAGGAGAAAACGTGAGAACACAAGAGAAAGAGAAGAAAACAGAAAGTTTCTATGGAAAAGAAAGTGATGTCAAAAGAGCAACTTTTGCCAAACAACCTATGATCATACAATACAAAGAGGCTTATTTTAACACTAATAAGTTTGACCCATCTTTGCCTAGTGTAGTTGTTCTATTGCAGGAATTTGAAGATGTATTCCATGATGATGTCCCAAGTGGATTGCCACCTAAGAGAAGAATTGAGCAACAAATTGATTTCATCCCTGGTGCATCCATCCCAAACCAGCCAACATATAAGACTATTCCTAAGGAGACAAAGGAGCATGAAAGGCAAGTTGAAGAACTTATTTTCAAAGGATATGTGAGGGAAAGCATGAGTCATTGTGCAGTTCCTATCCTACTTGTATAAGGAAAGTTGAACAAAAGGCATGCCAAGTGGATCAAATTCATTCAAACCTTTCCCTACATCATCAAGTATAAACAAGGTGATGATTCGAGGACGAATCTTTTCGAGGAAAAGGGGAATGATGAGAACTGTGGAGATGATGGGTTGAAGGCTTTAATAGATGCAAGAGGTCCATTGCACAATCCAAAAGACCTAATAACACAAGCTAGAGCTTCAATGGATGCAAGAGGTCCATTGCACATCCCAGAAGGCCCAATAACACGAGCTAGAGCTTTAATGGATGCAAGAGGTCCATTGCACATCCCAGAAGGCCCAATAACATGAGCTAGGGCCAAAAAGATTAAAGAAGCATTAAATGGGTTGATTCAAGACATTCAGGCCAACCAAGCTTCAGATGGTGCGAATTCAAGTTTTAAAGAGAGTCCAAGCCTAATTAATATAATTGGACTACTTAATGGGTCAGACTAAGTGATAGCATTCACTCCTAAATAGGAGTTAATTGTATCTGCTAGAATATGTCCGAAAATTCCTCTAAAATAAGGATTTCTCCTAATTAGGAATTTTGCCTCTTTAGGATTGCCATCTTAGCCTATAAATAGGCACCACTTGTAAGCTCTGGAGATCAAACAACTTTGAGTGAAATAGAAAGCAAGGGTTTTTCTCCCTCGGTTCTTTTAAGAACTAAAGAACTTATCAAAAGGTAAGTCTTCTTGTGGTGTTCAAACCGACTTATCACTCCCAATTCCTTTCTTTTCTGGAGTGTGACGTCCATATCCATCTTGAATACCCTAGGTTTGTCTTCCTTTGAATATTGGGTCTAGGGTTTGTGTTATTAAACTTTGATTTAGCTTTCCTGGTTGCTCTTTGATTCATTGTGTGTGTTGGGTCCCTAAGCCACGTCTTTTAGGGGTTTTCCGCATCAGATCTATACTCCCTAGGAACGAGGAAGCCCTTGAACTTCATCAAACAAGGAGTCTTTAGGGATGACTAGCATTGTTTTCAAGTATTTTCTACTTAATTACAGACTGATGACACCGTCTCTTGATTTATTCCTAATAATGCTCCACTTTTTCTTGTAATTACCCATTCACACTTATGAACATGAAAATAGCTTGTGTGCCCATAATAAACAATATATTCAGGGCCAAAAGGACATCTATGCTCCTTTAGAACTAGAAAGCCCTTGAATTTCATTAAACAAGGATTCTTTAAGGATGACTAGTATTTCGTTCAAGTAGTTGCAGTATAATTACTTAATAACGAGACTGTCTCTTCATTTCATCCAAACAAGGCTCCACCTTTTCATGCAATATTCATGGCAACAAGCACATCTATACTCCCTTGCAACTAAGAAGCCCTTGAATTTCCTTAAACAAGGAGTCTTTGGTGATGATAACATTTTTTACCAGTATTTTCTACCTAATTACAAACTAATGACATCATCTCTTGTTTTCTTCTTAACAATGAGACTGTCTCTTCATTTCTTCCAAGCAAGGCTCCACCTTTTGTTGCAATAACTTATTCTCACTTAATGATCTTGAAAATAGCTTATGTGCCCACAACAGGCACTATATTTATGGCAATAAGCACATCTATACCCCCTTGGAACTAGGAAACCCATGAATTTCGTTAAACAAGGATTCTTTGATTATGACAGCATTTTTTACAAGTATTTTCTACTTAATCACTGACTAATGACACTGTCTCTTGATTTCTTCTAACAAAGCTTCACTTTTAGTTGTAATTACCCATTGCCCCTTAATGATGATGAAAATAGCTTATATGCCCACAACAGACAATATAATCATGGCAATAAGCACATTTATCCTCCCTTGGAACTAAGAAACCCTTGAATTTCATTGAACAAGGAGTCTTTGGTGATGACAACATTTTTTACAAGTATTTTCTACTTAATTACAAACTAATGACACTGTCTCTTGATTTCTTCCTCACAAAGCTCCACCTTTTGTTGTAATTACCCATTCCCACATAATGATGATGAAAATAGCTTGTGTGCCCACAACAAACAATATATTCCTGGAAACAAGCACATCTATACTCCCTTGGAAGTAGGAATCTATTGAATTTCATTAAACAAGGAGTCTTTGATCATAAGTAGCATTTCCTTTAAGTTTTTGGGGTATTATTACAGAATAATGAGACTGTCTCTTCATTTCTTCCAATCAAGGCTCCACCTTTTGTTGCAATAACTCATTCTCACTTAATGATCTTGAAAATAGCTTGTGTGCCCAAAACAGGCATTATATTCATGGCAATAAGCACATCTATACTCCTTAGAAACTAGGAAGCCCTTGAATTTCATTAAACCAGGAGTTTTTGGTGATGACAATATTTTTAACACATATTTTCTACTTAATTACATACTAATGGCATAGTCTCTTGATTTCTTCCTAACAAAGCTCCACTTTTTGTTGTAATTACTAATTCCAACTTAATGATGATGAAAATAGCTTGTGTGCCCATAACAAACAATATATTCTTGGCAGCAAGCACATCTATACTTCCTTAGAACTAGGAATCCATTGAGTTTCAAGTATTTATGGTATAATTACTGAATAACGAGACTGTCTCTTCATTTCTTCCAAACAAGGCTCCACCTTTTGTTACAATAACTCATTCTCACTTAATGATCTTAAAAATAGCTTGTATGCCCAAAACAGGCACTATATTCATATAAATAAGCTATACTCCCTTAGAACTAGGATACCCTTCAATTTCATTAGACAAGGATTTTTTATAATGACTCGAATTTCTTTCAAGTATTTGCGGAATAATTACTAAATAATGAGACCGAGTCTCCATTTTCTCTAAACAGGACTCCTTCTTTTGTTTCAATAACACTTTCTAATGATCTTTGAAATAACTTGTGTGCCTACAACAGGCACTATATTTATGGCAATAAGCATAACTATACTCCCTTGCAATAAGGAAGCCCTTGAATTTTATTAAACAAGGAGTCTTTGGTGATGACAACATTTTTTACAAGTATTTTATATTTAATTACAAACTAATGACACCATCTCTTGATTTCTTCCTAACAAAGCTCCACTTTTTGTTGTGATTACCCATTCCCAGATGATGAAAATAGCTTGTGTGCCCACAACAAACAATATATTCTTGGCAAAAAGCACATCTATACTCCCTTGGAGATAGGAATCCATTGAATTTCATTAAACAAGTAGTCTTTGACGATGACTAACATTTTGTTCATGTATTTGGGGTATAATTACAAAATAATGAGACTGTCTCTTCATTTCTTCCAAATAAAGCTCCACCTTCTGTTGCAATATCTCATTCTCACTTAATGATCTCAAAAATAGCTTGTGGGCCCAAAACAAGCAATATATTCATGGCAACAAGCACATTTATACTCCCTTGGAACTAGGAATCCATTAAGTTACTTTAAAGAAGGAGTCTTTGATGATGATTAGCATTTCTTTCAAGTATTTGAGGTATAATTAATGAATAATGAGACTGTCACTTCCTTTCTTCCTAACAAGGCTCTAACTTTTGTTGCAATACTCATTCACACTTAATGAACTTGAAAGTCACTTGTGTGCGCACAACAGGCACTATATTCATGACATCAAGAACATCTATACTCCCTGGGAATTTGGAATCTGTTGAATTTCATTAAACAAGGAATCTTTGATGATGACTAGCTTTTCTTTCATGTATTTGCAGTATAATTTCTCACTAGCTTGATTTCTTCCTAACAATGCTCGACTTTTTCTTGTGATTACCCATTTATAATTAATGATCATTAAAATAACTTGTGTGCCCACAACAGAAAATATATCCATGACAACAAGCACATCTATACTCCTTTAGAGCTTGGAATTCATTGAATTTCGTTAAACAAGGAGTCTTTAATGATAACTAGCTTTTCTTTCAAGTATAGTATAATTACTGAAAAATGTGACCCTCTCTTCATTTCTTCCTAAGAAGGATCCACCTTTTGTTGCAATAACTCATTCACACTTAACGATCTTAAAAATAGCTTCTATGCCCATAATAGGCACTATATTCATGGCAACAAGCACATCTATACTCACTTGGAACTATGAATGCATTGAATTTCATTAAACAAGGACTCTTTGATGATAACTAGCATTTCTTTCAAGTATTTGCAGTATAATAACTGAATAATGAGACCATCTCTTCATTTCTTCCCAACAGGACTCCTTCTTTTGTTACAATAACTCATTTTAATGATCTTCAAAATAGCTTGTGTGCCCATAACAGACACTATATTCAAGGCAACAAGCACATCTATACTCTCTTGGAACTAGGAATCCCTTGAATTTCATTAAACAAGGAGCCTTTGATGATGACTAACATTTCTTTCAAGTATTTGCAGTAAAATTATTGAATAATGAGGCCATCTCTTAATTTCTTCCTAACGAGGCTCTAACTTTTGTTGTAATAACTCATTCACACTTAAAGAACTTAAAAATTGCTTATGTACCCACAACAGGCACTATATTCAAGGCAACAAGCACATCTATTGATAAGAACCGTATAGATGATGGGTGGAAGGCTTCAATGGATGCAAGAGGTCGATTGCACAATCCAAAAGGCCCAATAACACAATATACAATTTCAATAGATGCAAGAGGTCCATTGCACATTCCAAAAGGCCCAATAACACGAGTTAGAGCTTTAATGGATGCAAGAGGTCCATTGCATATTCCAGAAGGCCTAATAACACAAGCTAGAGCTCTAATGGATGCAAGAGGTCCATTGCACATTCCAAAAGGCCTAATAACATGAGCTAGAGCCAAAAAGATTAAAAAAGCACTAAATGGGGTGATTATGGACATTCAGACCAACCAAGCTTCAAATGGTGCGAATTCAAGTTTGAAAGAGAGTCTAGGCCTAATTAATATAATTGGAATACTTAATGGGTCAGGCTAAGTAATAGCATTCACTCCTATATAGGAGTTTATTGTATGTGTTGGAATTTGTCCGAAATTCCTCCAAAATAAGGATTTCTCCTAAGTAGAAATTTATGCCTTTTTAGGATTGCTATCTTAGACAACTTGGGGTATTAGACAAAATGGGTGAAATAGACAACTTGTAAGCTCTAGAAATTAGACAACTTTGAGTGAAATAGAGAGCAAGGGTTTTTCTCCCTCGGTCCTTTTGAGAACTAAAGAACTTATCAAGAGGTACTTCTTCTTGTGATGTTCAAATCGACTTATCACTCCCAATTCCTTTCCTTTCTGGAGTGTGGCATCCATATCCTTCTTGAATACCCTAGGTTCGTGTTCCTTCGAATATTGGGTCTAGGTTTTTTGTTACTAAACTCTGGTTTAGCTTTCCTAGTTGTTCTTTGATTCCTTGTGTGCATTGAGTGCTTAAGCCATGTCCTTTTGGGGTTTTCCGCATCAATTAGTGTTAGAGCCTAGCTCTAAATTAGGTTGATCACGCTTCAATTTTCTACCTTGTGATTTATTTATTTCTATTCAGTTTGTCTATTATGTGCATTACCATTCAAATGCACAAATCTTTTTGTTTGCGATCATTCTCTCTTTGCTTGTTTGTTAAGCTCATAAATGTGGTAATTTCAATTCCAATTGCTATATCTAAGTATTTTACTGTTGTTTTGTGTTGAGTGAAAGAAAGCAAAAAAAAGAAAAAAAAAGGAGGATCAACAGAAAAAAAAAAAAGAAGAGAAAAGTAAAAAGGAAGAAGAACAAAAGAAAGAAAACATCAAATTTAAGTTATTCATAAAGCTAATAGTTTGGTCATATTGGCCACAATAATAATAAAGTTTTCTTTCTCAACTCCAATTCTACCATTTATTTTCTTGTTTTCTTACCCAAGTTTGTCCTTTAGGTTTAACTACCCCTATCCTGATTTTTATGAATTTAGTTCATTAAAGTTGTTTGCCTTAATATCCTTTTCCCTTTTTGATTCCTTGTTCTCCAATTTGTTCAATTCTATGTCATTTATCTTATTTTGTTCAAAATCAATACTCTTGATTTACAGTGTTTAGTTCTTTATAGAGTTGAAAGGGGAAATCCAAGTGGTAAAAGGCAAGAGTGAAAGTTCATATAAAGAAAAGGCCATAAAGAGTGTAACCACGAGGGAGTGGGACACCTTCTTTGAGTGAAACACATGAGGGAGTGTTCTGTGAGGTATCATAATTATTTTGTGTATAACTAATACTATGACGTCCAAAGACAAAGGTGCAGCTCTAGAGGGAGCTGGTGATATGTCCTTCATGATCAAAGCTATGTAACAACAATTTGAGCTCATGGATACCAAATTTGAAGATATGAGGTAGAGGATGGAGGATCAAGCTAATACAATAGTAGAGTTGCAAAGGAGGCAAAAGGAATATGAGGCTCCTAAAGCAAGAAGGTAGTTGAGACATGCCCATAACCATGAAGAAGATGTAGAAGATGATGATTCTGTGCCATCATCAAAGGGTGAAAGTGATGGAGAGGAGTATCTAGTTAATGGAGTAGCTCTCGTCACAAGGCAAGCATTGAATGTGCAAGTAAAGGAAGAAAATGAGGTGCAACGAGATAACATCTTTTAGACAAGGTGTCTCATAAAAAATAAGGTATGTAGTATGATTATTGATGGTGGGAGTTGCACTAATGTTGTTAGCACAACTATGGTTGAGAAGCTGAATTTACCTACTATAAAGCATCCTAGGCCATATAAGCTTCAATGGTTGAATGAGAGTGGTGAAGTCAAGGTAAATAAGCAAGTGCTCGTGTCATTTTCTATCGGAAGGTACCGTGATGAAGTTTTATGTGATGTTGTACCTATGCATGCGGGCCATATTCTATTAGGAAGGCTATGACAGTTTGACAGGCAAGTTATGCATGATGGATTCAAGAATCGATATTCCTTTGTAATGAATGAAAAACCCATCACTCTTGTACCACTATCACCTTAACAAACTTATGAGGATCAATTAAGGATTAAAAATGAGAGTGAACAGAAAAGAGAGACTGGAAAAAGAGAAAAGAGAGGAGAAAATGTGAGAACACAAGAGAAAGAGAAGAAAACAAAAAGTTTCTATGCAAAAGGAAGTGATGTTAAAAGAGCAATTTTTGCCAAACAACCTATGATCATACTTTTGTACAAAGAGGCTTATTTTAACACTAATAAGTTTGAGTTGTCTTTGCCTAGTGTAGTTGTTCTATTGCAGGAATTTGAAGATGTGTTCCGTGGCAATCCAATGTCCCAAGTGGATTGCCACCTAAGAGAAGAATTGAGCAACAAATTGATTTCATCCATCCCAAACTGGCCAGCATATAGGAATAATCTCGAGGAGACAAAGGAGCTTCAATGGCAGGTTAAGGAACTTATTTTGAAAGCATATGTGAGGAAGAGCATGAGTCCTTGTGCAGTTCCTATCCTACTTGTACAAGGAAAGATGAACAAAAGACATGCCAAGTGGATCAAATTCATTTAGACCTTTCCCTACATTATCAAGTATAAACAAGGAGATGATTCGAGGATGAATCCTTTTGAAGAAAGGGGGAATGATGAGAACTGTACAGATGATGGGTGGAAGGCTTCAATGGATGCAAGCAGTCCATTGCACAATCCAGAAGGCCCAAAACACAATATAGAGCTTCAATAGATTCAAGGTTCATTGCACATTCCAGAAGGTCTAATAACATGAGCTACAGCTTCAATGGATGCAAGAGGTCCACTGCACATTCCAAAAGGCCCAATAACATGAGCTAGAGCCAAAAAAGATTAAAGAAGCACTAAATGGGGTGATTAAGGACATTCAGACCAACCAAGCTTCGAATGGTGCGAATTCAAGTTTGAAAGAGAGTCCAGGCCTAATTAATATAATTGGAATACTTAATGGGTCAAATTAAGTAATAGCATTCACTCCTAAATAGGAGTTTATTGTATGTGCTGGAATTTGTCCGAAATTCCTCCAAAATAAGGATTTCTCCTAAATAAGAATTTGTGCCTCTTTAGGATTACTATCTTAGCCTATAAATAGGCACCCCTTGTAAGCTCTGGAAATTAGACAACTTTGAGTGAAATAGAAAGCAAGGGTTTTTCTCCCTTAGTTCTTTTGAGAACTAAAGAACTTATCAAGAGGTACTTCCTCTTCTGGCGTTCAAATCGACTTATCACTCCCAATTCCTTTCTTTTCTCGATTGTGGCATCCATATCCTTCTTAAATACCCTAGGTTCGTGTTCCTTTAAATATTGGGTCTAAGGTTTTTGTTACTAAACTTTGATTTAGCTTTCCTAGTTGTTCTTTGATTCCTTTTGTGTGTTAGGTCCCTCAGCCACGTCTTTTTGGGGTTTTCTGCATCATCTATACTCCCTTGGAACTAGGAATTCATTGAATTTCTTTAAAGGAGTCTTAGATGATGACTAGCATTTCTTTCAAGTATTTGTGGTATAATAATTGAATAATGAGTCTGTCTCTTCATTTCTTCCTAACAGAACTCCACCTTTTGCTGCAATAAATCATTTTAATGATCTTGAAAATAGTTTGTGTGCCCATAACAGGCACTATATTCATGGTAACAAGCACATCTATACTCCCTTGGAATTAAGAATCCATTGAATTTCATTAAACAAGGAGTCTTTAGTGATGACTAACATTTCTTTCAATTATTTGCAGTATAAGTACTAAATAATGAGACTGTCTCTTCATTTCTTTCTAATAGGACTCCAACTTTTGTTGCAATAACTCATTTTAATGATCTTGAAAATAGTTTGTGTGCCTATAACAGATATTACTTTCATGGCAATGGGCACATCTATACTCCCTTGGAATTAGGAATCCATTGAATTTCATTAAATAAGGAGTCTTTAGTGATGATTAACATTTCATTCAAGTATTTGCGGTAAAAGTACTAAATAACGAGACCGTCTCTTTATTTCTTTCTAATAGGACTCCACCTTTTGTTGCAATAACTCATTTTAATGATCTTCAAAATAGCTTGCATGCCCACAACAGACATTATTTTCAAGGCAATGGGCACATCTATACTCCCTTGGAACTAGGAAGCCCTTGAATTTCATTAAACAAGGAGTTTTTGATGATGACTAGCTTTTCTTTCAAGTATTTGAGGTATATTTACTGAGTAATGTCACCGTCTCTTCATTTCCTCCTAAGAAGGCTCCACCTTTGATTGCAATAACTCATTCACATTTAATGATCCTGAAAATTTCTTGTGTGCCCACAACAGGTTCTATATTCATGGCAATAAGCACATCTATACTCCCTTGGAACTAGGAAGCCCTTGAATTACATCAAACAAGGAGTCTTTGATGATGACTAACATTTATTTCAAGCATTTGCAGTAAAATTACTGAATAATAAGAATGTCTCTTTATTTCCTCCTAACGAGGCTCTACCTTTTGTTGCAATAACTCATTCTAATAATCTTGAAAATACCTTGTGTGCCCACCACAAGTACTATATTCAAGGCAACAAGCACATCTACACCCTCAACCTTGAATTTCTTTAAACAAAGAGTTTTTGATGATGACTAGCATTTCTTTCAAGTATTTGCTGTATAATTACTAAATAACAAGACTGTCACTTCCTTTCTTCCTAACAAGGCTCCACCTTTTGTTGCAATAACTCATTCACACTCAATGAACTTGAAAATTGCTTCTGTGCCCACAACAGGCACTATATTCATGAAAACAAGCACATTTATACTCCCTTGGAACTAGGAATCCATTGAATTTCATTAAACGAGGAGTCTTTGGTGATGACTAGCATTTCTTTCAAGTATTTACGGTATAATTACAGAATAATGAGACCGTTTCTTCATTTCTTCCTAACAGGACTCTACCTTTTGTTACAATAACTCATTTTAATGATCTTCAAAATAGCTTGTGTGCCACAATAGGCACTATATTCAAAGCAACAAGCACATCTATACTCCCTTGGAACTATGAATCCATTGAATTTCATTAAACAAGGACTCTTTGATGATAGCTAGCATTTCTTTGAAGTATTTTTACTATAATAACTGAATAATGTGACCATCTCTTCATTTCTTCCCAACAAGACTCCTCCTTTTGTTTCAATAACTCATTTTAATGATCTCCAAAATAGTTTTTGTGCCCATAACAGACACTATATTCAAGGCAATAAGCACATCTATACTCCTTTGGAACTAGGAATCCCTTCAATTTCATTAAACAAGGAGCCTTTGATGATCACTAACATTTCTTTCAAGTGTTTGCAATAAAATTATTGAATAATGAGACCGTCTCTTCATTTCTTCCTAACAAGGCTCAACTTTTGTTGCAATAACTCATTCACACTTAAAGAACTTGAAAATTGCTTGTGTACCCACAATAGGCACTATATTCATGGCAACAAGCACATCTATACTCTCTTGGAACTAGGAATTCATTGAATTTCTTTAAAGAAGGAGTCATAGATGATGACTAGCATTTCTTTCAAGTATTTGTGGTGTAATAATTGAATAATGAGTCTGTCACTTCATTTCGTCCTAACAGAACTCCACCTTTTGTTGCAATAAATCATTTTAATGGTCTTAAAAATAGCTTGTGTGCCCATAACAAGCAATATATTCATGGCAACAAGCACATCTATACTCCCTTGGAATTAGGAATCCATTGAATTTCCTTAAACAAGGAGTCTTTAGTGATGACTAGCATTTCTTTCAAGTATTTGTGGTATACGTACTAAATAATGAGACCGTCTCCTCATTTCTTTCCAATAGCACTCCACCATTTGTTGCAATAACTCATTTTAATGATCTTGAAAATACCTTGTGTGCGACAACAGGCACTATATTCAAGGCAACAAGCACATTTATACTCCCTTGGAACTAGGAAGCCCTTGAATTTCATTAAACAAAGAGTCTTTGATGATGACTAACATTTCTTTCAAGTATTTGCTGTATAATTACTGAATAACAAAACTATCACTTCCTCTCTTCCTAACAAGGCTCCAACTTTGTTTGCAATAACTCATTCACACTTAATGAATTTGAAAATTGCTTGTGTGACCACAACAGGCACTATGTTCATGACAACAAGCACATCTATGCTCCCTTGGAATTAGGAATCCATTGAATTTCATTAAACAAGGAGTCTTTACTAATGACTAGCATTTCATTCAAGTATTTACGGTATAAGTACTAAATAATGAGACCGTCTACTCATTTCTTTCCAATAGCACTCCACCTTTTGTTGCAATAACTCATTTTAATGATCTTGAAAATACCTTGTGTGCGACAACAGGCACTATATTCAAGGCAACAAGCACATTTATACTCCCTTGGAACTAGGAAGCCCTTGAATTTCATTAAACAAAGAGTCTTTGATGATGACTAACATTTCTTTCAAGTATTTGCTGTATAATTACTGAATAATGAGACTATCACTTCCTCTCTTCCTAACAAGTCTCCACCTTTGTTTGCAATAACTCATTCACACTTAATGAACTTGAAAATTGCTTGTGTGCCCACAACAGGCACTATATTCATGATAACAAGCACATCTATGCTCCCTTGGAACTTGGAATCCATTGAATTTCATTAAACAAGGAGTCTTTGATAATGACTGGCTTTTCTTTCATATACTTGCAGTATAATTACTGAATAATGTGTCCTTCTCTTTATTTTTTCCTAACAATGCTCCACTTTTTGTTGTAATTACCCATTCACACTTAATGATGATGAAAATAGCTTGTGTGCCCACAACAGACAATATATTAATGGCAACAAGCACATCTGTACTCCCTTGGAACTATGAATCCATTGAATTTCATTAAACAAGGACTCTTTGATGATGGCTAGCATTTCCTTCAAGTATTTGTAGTATAATAATTGAATAATGAAACCATCTCCTCATTTCTTCCCTATAGGACTCCTCCTTTTGTTGCAATAACTCATTTTAATGATCTTCAAAATGGCTTGTGTGCCCACAATAGGCACTATATTGAAGGGAACAAGCACATCTATACTCCTTCGGAACTAGGAATCCATTGAATTTCATTAAACAACGAGCTTTTGATGATGACTAGTATTTCTTTCAAGTATTTGCAGTAAAATTACTGAATAATGAGACCATCTCTTCATTTCTTCCTAACGAGGCTCCACCTTTTGCTGTAATAACTTATTGACATATAAAGAACTTGGAAATTGCTTATGTGCCCACAACAGGCACTATATTCATTGCAACAAGCACATCTATACTCCCATGGAACTTGGAATCCATTGAATTGCATTAAACAAGGAGTCTTTGATGAAGACTAACTTTTCTTTCAAGTATTTGCAGTATAATTACAGAATAATGTCATCGTCTCTTCATTTTTCCTAAGAAGGCTTTACCTTTTGTAGCAACAACTCATTCACACTTAATGATCTTGAAAATTGCTTGTGTGCCCACAACAGATTTTATATTCATGGCAATAAGTACATCTATACTCCCTTGGAACTAGGAAGCCTTCAAATTTCATCAAACAAGGAGTCGTTGATGATGGCTAACATTGTTTTCAAGTATTTGCAGTAAAATTTCTGAATAATGAGAATGTCTCTTCATTTCTTCCTAACGAGGCTCCACCTTTTGTCACAATAACTCATTCATGCTTAATGATCTTGAAAATAGGTTATGCGCCCACAACAGGCAATATATTCGTGGCAACCACCACATCTATACTCCCTTGGAACAAGGATACCATTGAATTTCATTAAATAAGGTGTCTTTGATGATGACTAGCATTTCTTTCAAGTATTTGTGGTATAATTATTGAATAATGAGACTCTCTCTTCATTTCTCCCTAATAGGACTCCAACTTTTGTTGCATTAATTCATTTCAATGATCTTGAAAGTAGCATGTGTGCCCACAACAAGCACTATATTCATGGCAATAAGCACATCTATAAGGTTAGGACGCCCTTGAATTTCATTAAACAAGGAGTCTTTGGTTATGACTAGTATTTTTTACTTAATTACAAACTAATGACACCGTCTCTTGATTTATTCCTAAAAATGCTCCACTTTTTTGTTGTAATTATCCATTCACACTTAATGATCATGAAAATAGCTCTTGTGTGCACAACAGACAATATATTCATGGCAATAAGCACATCTATTCTCCCTTTGAATTTGGAGTCTGTTGAATTTCATTAAGCAAGGAGTCTTCGATGATGACTAGCATTTCATTCAAGTTTTTGTGGTAAAATTACTAAATAATGAGAATGTCTCTTCATTTCTTCCTAACAAGGCTCCACCTTTTGTTTCAATAACTTATTCTAATGATCTTGAAAATAACTTGTGTGCCCACAGTAGGCACTATATTCATGGCAAGAAGCATATCTATGCTCCTTTGGTGCTGGGAATCGGTTCAATTTCATCAAACAAGGAGTCTTTAATGATAACTTGCATTTCCTTTAAGTATTTGTGGTATAATTATTGAATAAAGAGACTGTCCCTTCATTTCTTCCAAACAAGGCTCCACCTTTTGTCACAATAACTCATTCACACTTAATGATCATGAAAATAGATAGTATGCCCACAATAAACAATATATTCATGGCAACAAGCACATCTAAAAGGTTCCAACTTTTGTTGCAATAACTTATTCTAATTAATCTTGAAAATAGCTTATGTGCCCACAATAGGCACTATATTCATGGCAATAAGCACATCTATACTCGGTTGGAACTAGGAAGCCCTTTAGATTTCATTAAACAATGAGTCTTTGGTAATGACTAGCATTTTTACTAGTATTTTTTACTTAATTGCATACTAATGACACCGTCTCTTGATTTATTCCTACAATGCTCCACTTTTTTGTTGTAATTATCCATTCACACTTAATGATCATGAAATAGCTCTTGTGCCCACAATAGACAATATATTCAAGGCAATAAGCACATCTATTTCTCCCTTTGAATTTGGAGTCCATTGAATTTCATTAAGTAAGGAGTCTTTGATGATGACTAGCATTTCATTCAAGTTTTGTTGGTAAAATTACTAAATAATGAGAGCGTATCTTCATTTCTTCCTAATGAGAATCCACCTTTTGTTTCAATAGCTCATTCTAATGATTTGAAAATAACTTGTGTGCCCACAGTAGGCACTATATCCATGGTAAGAAGCACATCTATGCTCCTTTGGTGTTGGGATCCATTCAATTTCATTAAACAAGGAGTCTTGATGATAACTTGCATTTCGTTCAAGTATTTATTGGTATAATTACTGAATAAAGAGACTGTCCCTTCATTTCTTCCAAACAAGGCTCCACCTTTTGTCACAATAACTCATTCACACTTAATGATCATGAAAATAAAATAGTGTGCCACAACAGACAATTATATTCATGGCAATAAAGCACATCTAAAAGGCTTCTACCTTTTGTTGCAATAACTCATTCTAATGATCTTGAAAATAGCTTGTGTGACCACCATAGGCACTATAGTCATCGGCAAGATGCCACATCTATACTCCCTTGAGCTGGAATCCCGTTAAATTTCATTAAACAAGAAGTCTTTGATGATGACTAGCTTTCTTTCAAGTGCTGACAGAATAATTAATGAATTATGAGACCATGTTTTCTTTCTTCCTGAGAAAGCTCCTCCTTGTTGCAATACTCCTCCACACTTAATGATCTTGAAAAGAGATCTTTGCCCACAACAAGCACTTTATTCATGTTAACAAGCACATCTATACTCCCTTGAATTGGGAATCTATTGAATTTCACTAACAAGGAGTCTTTGGTGATGACCAGCATTTCTTTCAAGTATTTGTGGTAAAATTACTTAATAATGAGACCCTCTCTTCATTTCCTCCCAATGAGGCTCTAGCTTTTGTTGCATAACTCATTATAATACCTTAAAAACAGCTTGTGTGCCCATAACAGGCATATATTTGTGGCAACAAGCACATCTATACTGCCTTGGAACAAGCAAGCCCTTGAATTTTATAAACAACAATTCTTAAAGATGACTCGTATTCTTTTCAAATATTTGTGGTATAACTTCTAATTAGTGAGACCATCTCTTCATTTCTTCCTAATAGAGCTCTACCTTTTATTGCAATACTCATTCATACTTAATGATCTAGAAAAATAGCTTGTGTGCCACAACAGGCACTATATTCAAGGCAACAAGCACATCTATACTCCCTTGGAACTAGGAGTTCATTGAATTTCATTAAATAATGACTCTTGATGATGACTTGCATTTCTTTCAAGTATTTGTGTTATCATTACTGTTATAATTAGACTACCCTTCATTTCTCCTAACAACCATCCACCTTTTGTTGTAATAACTCATTCACACCTAATGATCTTGAAAATAGCTTGTGTGCCCACAACAGGCACTATATTTCATTCACAAATAAGCACATATATACTCCCTTGGGAACCTAGGAAGCCCTTAAAATTTCATTAAAAAATAGGATCTTTGATGATGACTTGCAGTTTAGCCTTCACGAATTTTGCGATAATATTACTGAATAATGAGGCCATCTCCTTAAATTCTTCCTAATAGGGTCATACCCTTTCTTGCAATAACTAATTCACATTTAATGATCCAGAAATAGCTCATGTGCCCACAACAAGCACTATATTCATGGCACAAGCAACATCTATACTCCTTGGGCAACTGGGAACTCTAATGAATTTCATTAGAAACTCTTAGCCTTTGATGAGACTAGCATTTTTCTTAAGTATTTGTAGTATAATTACTAAATAATCAGATNCCCTTGGAACTAGGAATCTGTTGAATTTCTTTTAATGAGGCATGTTTGATGATGACAGCTTTTCTTTCAAGTATTTGCAGTATAATTACTGAATAATAAGACTCTCTTTATTTCTTCCTAAGAAGGGTCCACCATGCAATAACTCATCACACTTGATGATCTTGAAAATTGCTTGCGTGCACACAAGAGGCACTATATTCATGGCAACAAGCACATCTTATACTCCTTTGTAACTAGGAAGCCCTTGAATTTCATTAAACAAGATCCCTTGGTGATGACTTGCATTTCTTTCAAGTATTTGGGGTATAATTTTGAATAATGAGATCGTCCTTCATTTATTCCTAATAGGGCTTTACCTTTATTGCAATAACTCATTAACAGTTATGATCTAAAAAATAGCTTTTGTGCCCTTAATAGCACTATATTCATGGCAAGAAGTACATCTATACTCCCTTGGAACTGGGAATCTGTTGATGATGAGAACCGTAGAGATGATAGGTGAAAGGCTTCAATGGAATGCAAGAAGTAATTGCAGCATTCTAGAAAGCCTATAAATAAGCTAGTGCTTTTAATCGAATGCAAGAGGTCCATTGCACATTTCAGAAGACCCAATAACATGGATAGTGCCAAGAAAGATGAAAGAAACACTAAATGGGCTGACTAAGGACATTCAGGCCAACCATGCTTCAAATGGTGTGAATTTAAGCTCGAAAGAGAGTCCAAGCCTTATTAATATCATTGGAGTACTTAAAGAGTTCGGACTAAGTAATAGCAGTCACTCCAAATTAGGGAGTTTATTTTCTGTGTAAGATTTGTCCCCTAGATAGGAATTCCTCCTAAATATGGAATTGTCCTAAGTAGGAATTGTGTCTCTATAGGATTGCTATCTTAGCTTATAAATGGGCCCCCTTGTAAGCTTTGAAAAATTAGATCAAACAACTTTGAGTGAAATAGAAAGCAAGGTTTTTTCTCCTTGATTATTTTGGAGAACTAAAGAACTTATCAAAAGGTACTTCTTGTGGCATTCCAATCCACTTATCACTCCCAATTTCTTTCTTTTCTGGAGTGTGGCATCCATATCCTTCTTAAATACCCTAGGTTCATGTTCCTTCAAATGTTGGGTCTAGGGTTTATGTTATTAAACTCTGATTTAGCTTTCCTAGTTGTTCTTTGATTCCTTGTGTGCATTAGGTTCCTAAGCCATGTTTTTTTAGGGTTTTTCGCATCAGTTGAATTTCAATAAACAAGGAGACATTAGTGACGACTCGCATTGCTTTCAAGTATTTGTGGTATAATTACTCAATAATGAGACCATCTCTAATTTCTTCCTAACAGGGCTTTACTTTTTGTTGCAATAACTTATTCACACTTAATGATCTTGAAAATAGATTATGTGCCCACAATAGGCACTATATTTATGGCAACAAACACATCTATATGTGCTTAAAACTAGGAATCCATTGAATTTCATTAAACACTTAGTCTTTGATGATGACTAGAATTTCTTTCAAGTATTAGTAGTATAATTATTGAATAATGAGACTGTCTCATAATATCTTCATAAAAAGGCTCCCCTTTTGTTGCAATAACTTAGACACACTTAATGAACTTCAAAATAGCTTCTTTTTCAACAATAGGCACTATAGTCATGGCAACAAGCACATCTATACTCCCTTGGAACTCGGAATCCCTTGAATTTCATTAAACAAGGAGTCTTTGATGATGACTAGCATTTCTTTCAAGTATTTGCGGTATAACTACTGAATAATGAGACTGTCACTTCATTTCTTCCTAATAGGACTCCACCTTTTTTCGCAATAACTCATTTTAATGATCTTGAAAATAGCTTCGGTGCCCAAAATAAGCACCATATTCATGACAACAAGCACATCTATACTTGCTTGGAACTAGGAATCTCATGAATTTCATTAAACAAGAAGTCTTCGATGATGACTAACTTTTCTTTCAAGTATTTGCGGTATAATTACTGAATAAAAGATTGTCTCTTTATTTCTTCCTAACGAGGCTCTACCTTTTGTTGCAATAACTCATTCACAATTAATGATCTTGAAAATAGCTTGTGTGCCCATAACAAGCACTATATTCATGGAAACAAGCACATTTATACTCCCTTCGAACTATGAATCTATTGAATTTCATTAAACAAGGAGTCTTTAGTGATGACTAGCATTTCTTTCATGTATTTGCAGTAAAATTATTGAATAATGAGACCATCCCTTCATTTCTTCCTAACGAGGCTCCACCTTTTGTTGAAACAACTCTTTCATACTTAATGATCATGAAAATAGCTTTTGTGCCCACAACAGGCACTATATACATGACAACAAGCACATTTATACTCCCTTGGAACGGGGAATCCATTAATTTTCATTAAAAAGGAGTCTTTGATGATGACTAGCATTTCTTTCAAGTATTTGTGGTATAATTACTGAATAATGAGACTATTTCTTCATTTCTTCCTAGCAGGACTCAACCTTCTTTTGCAATAACTCATTTCAATGATCTTGAAAATAGCTTCTATGCCTAAAACAAGCACAATATTCATGGCAACAAGCACATCTATAATCCCTTAGAGCTAAGAATCCCTTGAATTTCATTAAACAAGGAATCTTTCATGATGACTAGCATTTCTTTCAAGTATTTACGGTATAATTATTGAATAATGAGACTATCTCTTCACCTCTTCCTATCAGGACTCCTCCTTTTTTTGCAATAACTCATTTTAATGATCTCAAATATAGCTTCTATGCCCAAAACAAGCACAATATTCATGACAACAAGCACATCTATACTCGCTTGGAACTAGGAAGCCCTTGAATTTCATTAAACAAGGATTCATTGATGATGACTCGCTTTTCTTTCAAGTGTTTGCGATATAATTACTAAATAATGAGACCATCTCTTCATTTCTTCCTAACAGGGCTTTACCTTTTCTTGCAAATAACTCATACAAACTTAATGATCTTGAAAATAGTTTATGTACCCACAACAAGCAACATATTCATGACAACAAGCACATTTATACTCCTTTGGAATTGGGAATCCATTGAATTTCATTAAACAAGGTGGCTTTGATGATGACTAGCATTTCTTTCAAGTAATTACGGTATAATTACTAAATAATGAAATCGTCTCTTCATTTCCTCTTACTAGGACTCCCCCTTTAGTTGTAATAACTCATTCTAATCATCTTGAAAATAGCTTATGTGCTCACAGAAGGCATTATATTTATGGAAACAAGTACATCTATACCCCCTTAGAACTAGGAATCCCTTGAATTTCATTAAACAAGGACTCTTTGTTGAGGACTAGCATTTCCTTCAAGTATTTGCAGTATAATTACTGAATAATGACTAACAATGCTCCACCTTTTGTAGCAAGAACTCATTCACACTTAATGATCTTGAAAATAGCTTGTGTGCCCACAACAGGCACTATCTTCATGGCAACAAGCACAATTATACTCCCTTGGAAGTAGGAATCCATTGAATTTCATTAGAAAAGGAGTCTTTGATGATGACTAGCATTTTTTTTTTCAAGTATTTGTGGTATAATTATTGAATAATGAGACTGTCACTTCACTTTCTCCTATCAGGACACCATCTTTCTTTGCAATAACTCATTTTAATGATCTAGAAAATAGCTTTTGTAACCAAAACAAGCACAATATTCATGACAACAAGCACATATATACTCCCTTGAATTTCGTTAAACAAGGATTCATTGATGACGACTAGCATTTCATTCAAGTATTTGCGATATATTACTAAATAATGAGACCGTCTCTTCATTTCTTCCCAATAGGGCTTTACCTTTTGTTGCAATAACTCATTCACACTTAATGATCTTGAAAATAGCTTGTGTGCCCACAACAGGCAATATATTCATGACAATAAGCACATTTATAATACTTTGGAACTGGGAATCTATTGAATTTCATTAAATAAGGAGTCTTTGATGATGACTACCATTTCTTTCAAGTATTTGTGGTATAATTACTGAATAATGAGACTGTCACTTCACTTTCACCTATCAAGACACCACCTTTTTTTGCAATAACTCATTTTAATGATCTTGAAAATAGCTTCTGTCCCCAAAACAGGCATAATAGTCACAACAACAAGGACATCTATACTCCCTTGGAACTAGGAAGCCCTTGAATTTTGTTAAACAAGGATTCGTTGATGATGACTCGCATTTTGTTCAAATATTTGTGATATAATTACTAAATAATGAGACTGTCTCTTCATTTCTTCCTAATAGGGCTTTACCTTTTCTTGCAATAACTCATTCACACTTAATGATCTTAAAAATGACTTGTGTACCCACAACAGGCAATATATTCATGACAATAAGCACATTTATACTCCTTTGGAACTAGGAATCTGTTAAAATTTCATTAAACAAGGAGGCTGTGATGATGACTAGCATTTCTTTCAAGTAATTACAGTATAATTACTAAATAATGAAATCGGCTCTTCATTTCCTCCTACTAAGACTCCGCCTGTGGTTGCAATGACTCATTTTAATCATCTTGAAAATAGCTTGTGTGCTCACAGAAGGCATAATATTTATGGCAACAAGCACATCTATACTTCCTTGGAATCAAGAATCCCTTGAATTTCATTAAAGAAGAACTCTTTGACATGGACTAGGATTTCTTTCAACTATTTGCGATATAATTACAGAATAATGAGACTCTCTCTTTATTTCTTCCTAACAAAGCTCAACTTTTTGTAGTAATAACTCATTCACACTTAATGATCTTGAAAATAGCTTATATGTCCACAACAAGCACTATATTCATGGCAATAAGCACATTTATACTCCCTCTGAATTGGGAATCGGTTGAATTTCATTAAACAAGGAGTCTTTGATCATGACTAGCATTTCTTTCAAGTATTTGTTGTATAATTACTGAATAATGAGACCATCTCTTCATTTCTTCCTAACAATGCTCCACCTTTTGTAGCAAGAACTCATTCACACTTAATGATCTTGAAAATAGCTTGTGTGCCCACAACAGGCACTATCTTCATGGCAACAAGCACATCTATACTCCCTTGGAACTAAGAAGCTCTTGAATTTTGTTAAACAAGGATTCTTTGTTGATGACTAGGATTTCCTTCAAATATTAGCGGTATAATTGCTAAATAATGAGACCGTCTGTTGATTTCTTCCTAAGATGGCTTCACCTTTGGTTGCAATAACTCATTCACTCCTAATGATCTTGAAAATAGCATATATGCCTACCACAGGAATATATTCATGGCAACAAACACATCTATACTACCTTGGAACTAAGAATCCATTAAGTTTCATTAAACACTTTGTCTTTGATGATCATTGGTATTTCTTTCAAGTATTAGCGATATTATTATTGAATAATGAGACCGTCTCTTCATTTTTTCCTAAAAAGGCTCCACCTTTTGTTACAATAAGTCATTCACATTTAATGATCTTGAAAATAGCTTGTGTGCCCATAATAGGCACAATATTCATGGCAACAAGCACATCTATACTGCCTTGAAACTAGGAATCCATTGAATATCATTAAACAAGGAATCTTTAATAATGACTAGCTTTTCCTTCGGGTATTTGCAGTATAGTTACTAACTAATAAAACAGTCTCTTCATTTCTTCCTAAAAAGGCTCTAACTTTTTTTGCAATAACTCATTCACACTTAGTGATTCTGAAAATAGGTTGTGTGCCCACAATAAGAATTATATTCATGGCAACAAGCACATCTATACTCCCTTGAAACTGGGAATCTATTGAATTTCATTAGACAAGGAGTCTTTGGTGATGACTAGCATTTCTTTCAAGTACTTGCAGTATAATTGCTAAATAATGAGACCGTCTCTTCATTTCCTCCTAATAGGGCTCTACCTTCTATTGTAATAGCTCATTCACACTTAATGATCTTGAAAATAGCTTGTATGCCCCCAAAAGCAACTATATTCATGGCAACAAGCACATTTATACTACCTTGGAATTGGTAATCTATTGAATTTCATTAAATAAGGAGTCTTTGGTGATGACTAGCATTTCTTTCAAGTATTTGTAGTAAAACTATTGAATAATGACACGGTCCCTTCATTTCTTCCTAATGAGGCTTCACCTTTTCTTGCAATAACTCATTTGTACTTAATGATCATGAAAATAGCTTACGTGCCCACAACAGGCAATATGTTGATGACAACAAGCACATTTATACTCCCTTGGAATTTGGAATCCATAGAATTTCATTAAAGAAGGAGTCTTTAATGATGACTAGGATTTCTTTCAAGTATTTACAGTATAATTACTGAATAATGGGACTATTAATTCATTTCTTCCTAAAAATGCTCCACCTTTCATTGCAATAACACATTTGCACATAATGCTCTTAAAAATAGCTTGTGTGCCAACAACAGGCACTATATTCATAACAACAAGCACATTTATACTCCCTTGGAATAAGGAATCCCTTGAATTTCATTAAATAAGGAGTCTTTAATGATGAATAGCATTTCTTTCAAGTATTAGCAGTATAATTAATGAATAATGAGACTGTCTTTTCATTTCCTTGCAACAAGGCTCTTCCTTTTGTTGCAATAGCTCATTCACATTTAATGATCTTGAAAATAGCTTATGTGCCCACAATAGGAACTATATTCATGGCAACAAGCACATCTATACTCCCTTGGAACTGGAAATCTATTGAATTTCATTAAATAAGGAGTCTTTGGTGATAACTAGCATTTCTTTCAAGTATTTGCAGTAAAACTACTGAATAATGAGACTGTCCATTCATTTCTTCCTAACGCGGCTCCACCTTTTGTTGCAATAACTCATTCATACTTAATGATCATGAAAATAGCTTGTATGCCCACAAAAGGCAATATATTCAAGACAACAAGCACATATATGCTCCCTTGGAACTAGGAATTCATTGAATTTCATTAAACAATGAGTCTTTGATCATGGCTTGCATTTCTTTCAAGTATTTGTGGTATAATTATTGAATAATTAGGTTGTCTCTTCATTTTTTCCTAATAGGACACCACCATGTTTTACAATTACTCATTTTAATGATCTTGAAAAAAGCTTATATGCCCAAAACAGGTATAATATTCGTGACAACAAGCACATCTATACTCCCTCGGAACTACGAATCCCTTGAATTTCATTAAACAAGGAGTCCTTGATGATGACTAGCATTTCTTTAAAGCATTAGCAGTGTAATTACTGAATAATGAGACCGTTTATTCATTTCTTCCTAATAGGGCTCTACCTTTTGTTGCAATAACTTATTCACATTTAATGATCTTGAAAATAGCTTGTGTGCCCATAACAGGAACTATATTCATGGCAAGAAGCACATTTATATTCCCCTAGAATTGGGAATCCATTGAATTTCTTTGAACAAGGAGTCTTTGATGATGACTAGCATTTCTTTCAAGTAATTGTGATATAATTACAAAATAATGAGACCGTCTTTTCATTTGCTCTTACTAGGACTCCAACTTTGGTTGTAATAACTCATTCTAATGATCTTGAAAATAGCTTGTGTGCTCACAGAAGGCACTATATTCATGGTAACAAGCACATCTATACTCCCTTGGAAATAGGAATCCCTTGAATTTCATTAAACAAGGAGTCTTTGATGAGGACTAGGATTTCTTTCAAGTATTTGCGGTATAATTACTAAATAATGACACCATTTCTTTATTTCTTCCTAACAATGCTCCACCTTTTGTTGCAATGACTCATTCACACTTAATGATCTTGAAAATAGCTTGTGTGCCCACAATAGGCATTATATTCATGGCACTAAATTCATTAAATTCATTAAACAAGGAGTCTTTGATAATGACTAGCATTTCTTTCAAGTAATTGAGGTATAATTAATGAATAATGTGACTGTCTCTTCATTTTCTCCTACTAAGACTCCACCTTTGGTTGTAATAATTCATTCTAATGATCTTGAAAATAGCTTGTGTGCTCACAGAAGGCATTATATTCATGGCAACAAGCACATCTATAATCCCTTAGAACTAGCAATCCCTTGAATTTCGTTCAAAAAGGAGTCTTTGATTAGGACTAGGATTTCTTTCAAGCATTTGTAGTATAATTATTGAGGAATGAGACCATCTTTTCATTTTTTCCTAACAATGCTCCACCTTTTGTTGCAACAACTCATTCACACTTAATGATCTTGAAAATAGCTTATATGCCCACAACAGGTACTAAATTCATGGCAATAAGCACATTTATACTCCCTTGGAACTGGGAATCTGTTGAATTTCATTAAACAAAGAGTCTTTGATAATGACTGGCATTTCTTTCAAGTATTTGAGCTATAATTACTGAATAATGAGATTGTCTCTTCACTTCTTCCTATCAGGACTCCACCTTTTTTAATAACTCATTTTAATGATCTTGAAAATAGCTTCAGTGCCCAAAACCGGCATAGTATTCATGGCAACAAGCACATCTATACTCTCTTGAACAAGGAATCCCTTGAATTTCAATAAGCAAGGAGTCTTTGATGATGAGTAGCATTTTTTTTCATGTATTTGCGGTATAATTACTGAATAATAAGACCGTGTCTTCATTTCTTCCTACCAGGGCTGTACCTTTTGTTGCAATAGGTCATTCACACTTAATGATCTTGAAAATAGCTTATGTGCCCACAACAGGCACTATATTCATGACAAGAAGCACATTTATACTCCCTTGGAACTAGGAATCTGTTGAATTTCATTAAATAAGGAGTCTTTGATGATGACTAGGATTTCTTTCAAGTATTTAAGGTATAATTACTGAATAATGAGACTGTCTCTTCACTTCTTCCTATCAAGACTCCACCTTTTTTTTCAATAACTCATTTTAATGATCTTGAAAATAGCTTATGTGCCTAAAACAGGCACAATATTCACGACAACAAGCACATCTATACTCCCTTGGAACTAGGAAGCCATTGAATTTTGTTAAACAAGGATTCTTAAATGATGACTCGCATTTCCTTTAAGTATTAGTAGTATAATTTCTTAATAATGAGACTGCGTCTCCATTTCTTCTTAAGATGGCTTTAACTTTTGTTGGAATAACTCATTCACACTTAATGATCTTGAAAATAGTTTTTGTGCCTACAATAAGCAATATGATCATGGCAACAACCACATCTATCCCTCCTTGGAATTAAGAATCGATTAAATTTCATTAGCCACTTTGTCTTCCATGATGACTAGCATTTCTTTCAAGTATTAGTGGTATTATTATTGAATAATGAGACCGTCTCTTCATTTTTTTCCTAAGAAGGCTCTACCTCTCTACCTTTTGTTGCAATAACTGATTCACACTTCATGATGTTAAAAATAGCTTGTGTGCCCAATACAAGCACTATATTCAAGGCAATAAGCACATCTATAGTCCTGTGGAGCTAGGAAGCCCTTGAATTTCATTAAATAAGGATTCTTTGATAATGCCTCACATTTCTTTCAAGTATTTGTGGTATAATTACTGAATAATCAGTCTATCTCTTCATTTCTTCCTAACAGGGCTCCACCTTTTGTTGCTATAACTCATTCATGCTAAAAGATCTTAAAAATGCTTGTATGCCCACAATAGGCTCTATATTCATGGCAACAAGCACATTTATACTCCCTTGGAACTAGGAATCCATTGAATTTCACTAAACAAGGAGTCTTTGATGATGACAAGAATTTCTTTCAAGTATTTCTAGTATAATGAGATTGCCCTTTGATTTCTTCCTAAGAAGGCTCCACCTTTTGTTGTAATAACTCGTTCACCCCTAATGATCTTAAAAATAGCTTGTGTGCCCACAACAAGCTATATTCATGGAAACAAGCACATCTATACTCCCTTGGAACTAGGAAGCCATTGAATTTCACTAAACAAGGAGTCTTTAATGATGACTAGCATTTCTTTAAAGTATTAGCGGTATAATTATTGAATAATGAGACCGTCTCTTCATTTCTTCCTAACATACCTCTACCTTTTGTTGCAATAACTAATCCACACTTAATGGTCTTGAAAATAGCTTATGTGTCCACAACAGGCATTATATTCAAGGCAACAAGCACATCTATACTCCCTTGGAACTAAGAATTCGTTGAAGTTCATTAAACAAGGAGTCTTTGATGATGACTAACATTTCTTCCAAGTAATTATGGTATAATTACTAAATAATAAGACCATCCCTTCATTTCCTCCTAGTAGGACTCCACCTTATGTTGCGATAACTCATTCTAATGATCTTAAAAATAGTTTGTGTGCCCACAACATGCAATATATTCATGGTAACAAGCACATCTATACTCCCTTGGAACTAAGAATCCCTTGAATTTCATTAAACAAGCATTTCTTTCAAGTATTAGCATTATAATTACTAAATAATGAGATTGTCTCTTCACTTCTCCTAATAGGGCTCTACCTTTTGTTTCAATAACTCATTCACACTTAGTGATCTTGAAAATAGCTTGTGTGCTCACAATAGGCACTATATTCATGATCGTAAGCACATTTATGCTCCCTTGGAACTGGGAATCCCTTGAATTTCATTAAATATGGAGTCTTTGATGATGACTAGCATTTCATTCAAGGTATTTGTGGTATAATTTCTGATTAATGAGGTTGTCTCTTTATTTCTTCTGAATAAGGCTCCACCTTTTGTTGCAATAACTCATTCACACTTAGCAATCTTGAAAATAGCTTGTGTGCATTAAATAAAGATTCTTTGATGATGACTAGCATTTTTTTCAAGTATTTGTGCTATAATTATTGAAAAATGAGACCATCTCTTCATTTCTTCTTAATAGGGCTTTACCTTTTGTTTCAATAACTCATTCACACTTAATGGTCTTGAAAATAGCTTGTATGCCCAGGATAGTCATTGCATTCATGGCAACCAGCACATCTATACTCCCTTTGATTTGGGAATCCGTTGAATTTCATTAAATATAGTGTCTTTGAGGATGACCAACATTTATACTCCCTTGCTACTAGGAATCCATTGAATTTCATTAAATAAAGAGTTTTCGAGGATGACTGGCATTTCTTTTAAGTATTTGTGGTATAATTATTGAATAATGGGACCATTTCTTCATTTCTTCCTAACTAGGCTCTACCTTTTGTTGCAACAACTCATTCACTCTTAATGATCTTAAAAATAGGTTGTGTGCCCACAACAAGCACTATATTAATGGCAATAAGCACATCTATACTCCTTTGGAACTAGGAATCCGTTGAATTTCAATAAATAAGGAGTCTTTGATGATAACTAGTATTGGAGGGTGACTAGTATTTCTTTCAATAGGCACTATATTTATGGCAACAAGCACATCTATACTCTCTTGGATCTAAGAATCCATTGAATTTCATTAAACAAGAAGTCTTTGATGATGACTAGCATTTCTTTCAAATGTTTGCGGTATAATTACTGAATAATGAGACCCTCTCTTCCTTTCTTCCTAACAAGGCTCCACCTTTTGTTGCCATAGCTCATTCACACTTAATGATCTTGAAAATTGTTTCAATGCCCATAATAGGCATTATATTTATGGCAATAAGCACTTCTACACTCCCTTGGATCTAAGTATATGTTGAATTTCATGAAACAAGGAGTCTTTGATGATGACTAGCATTTCCTTCAAGTTTTTGCAGTATAATTACTCAATAATGATACTATCTATTCATTTGTTCCTAGCAGGACTTTACCTTTTGTTGCAATAACTCATTCACACATAATGATCTTGAAAATAGCTTGTGTGCCTAGAACAGGCATTATATTCATGGCAACATGCACATCTATACTCCCTTGGATCTAGGAATCCATTGAATTTCATTAAACAAGAAGTCTTTGATGATGACTAGCATTTCTTTCAAGTGTTTGCGGTATAATTACTGAATAATGAGACCCTCTCTTCCTTTCTTCCTAACAAGGCTCCACCTTTTGTTGCCATAACTCATTCACACATAATGATCTTGAAAATAGCTTGTGTGCCCACAACAGGCACTATATTCATGGCAACAAGCACATATATACTCACTTGGATCTAGGAATACATTGAATTTCATTAACCAAGGAGTTTTTGAGGGTGATTAGTATTTCTTTTAATAGGCAATATATTTATGGCAATAAGCACATTTATACTCCCTTGGATCTAGGAAGCATAGAATTTCATTAAACAAGAAGTCTTCGATGATGACTAGCATTTCTTTCAAGTATTTGCATTATAATTACTAAATAATGAGACCATCTCTTCATTTCTTCCAAACAAGGCTCCACCTTTTCTTGCAATAACTCATCCACACTTAATGATCTTGAAAATAGCTTATATGTGCACAACAGGCTATATATTCATGGCAACAAGTACATCTATACTCCCTTAGAACTAACAATCTGTTGAATTTCATTCAACAAGAAATCTGTGATGATGCTTAACATTTCCTTCAAGTATTTGCAGTATAATTACTAAAAAATGAGACCCTCTCCTCATTTCTTCCTAATAAGGCTCCACCTTTTGTTACTATGACTCATTCATACTTAATCATCTTGAAAATGGCTTGTGTGCCCACAACAAGCACATCTATATTTCCTTGGATCTAGGAATACATTGAATTTCATTAACCAAGGAGTCTTTAAGGGTGACTAGCATTTCTTTCAATAGGCACTATATTTATGGCAACGAGAACATCTATACTCCCTTGGGTCAAGGAATCCATTGAATTTCATTAAACAAGGAGTCTTTGATGGTGACTAGCATTTCTTTCAAGTATTTGTGGTATAATTACTAAATAATGAGACCCTTTCTTCCTTTCTTCCTAATAAGGCTCCACCTATTGTTGCCATAACTTATTCACACTTAATGATCTTGAAAATAGTTTCAGTGCCCATAATAGGCATTATATTTATTGCAACTAGCACAACTATACTCCCTTGGATCTAAGAATCCATTGAATTTCATGAAACAAGGAGTCTTTGATGATGACTAGCATTTCTCTCAAGTTTTTGTAGTATAATTACTCAATAATGAGACTGTCTATTCATTTCTTCATAACAGGACATTACCTTTTGTTGCAATAACTCATTTTAAGGATCTTGAAAATAGCCTCAGTGCCCACGATAGGCACTATATTCATGGAAACTAGCACATCTATACTCCCTTGGAACTGGGAATCCGTTAAATTTCATTAAATAAGGTGTCTTTGACAATGACTAGCATTTCTTTCAAGTATTTGCAATATAATTAATGAATAAGGAGACCGCCTCTTCATTTCTTCCTAACAAGGCTCCACCATTTGTAGCAATACCTCATTCACAATTAATGATCCTAAAAATAGATTGTGTGCCCGCAATAGGGACAATATTTGTAGCAACAAGCACATCTATACTCCCTTGGATCTAGGAATACATTGAATTTCATTAACCAAGGAGTCTTTGAAAGTGACTAGCATTTCTTCCAATAGGCACTATATTTATGGCAACAAGCCCATCTATACTCCCTTGGATCTAGGAATTCGTTGAATTTCATTAAAGAAGGAATCTTTGATGATGAATATCATTTATTTCAAGTATTTGTGGTATAATTACTGAATAATGAGACTCTCTCTTCCTTTCTTCCTAACAAGGCTCCACCTTTTGTTGTCATAACACTTTCACAGTTAATGATCATGAAAATAGTTTTAGTGCCCACAACAAGCACTATATTTGTGGCGACTAGCACATCTATGCTCCCTTAGATCTAGGAATCCATTGAATTTCATTAAACAAGGAGTCTTTGGCAATGACTACCATCTCTTTCAAGTATTTGTGGTATAATTACTCAATAGTCAGACCATCTCTTCCTTTCTTCCTAACTAGACTCTACCTTTTGTTGCAATAACTCATTTTAAGAATGTTGCAAATAGCTTGAGACCCCATAATAGGCACTATATCCATGGCAACAAGCACATCTATACTCCTATGGGACTATGGATCCGTTCAATTTCATTAAATAAGGAGTTTTTGATGATGACTCACATTTTTTTCAAGAATTTGCAGTATCATTACTAAATAATGTGTCGTCTCTTCATTTCTTCCTATTAAGGCTCCACCTTTTGTTTCCATAACTCTTTCACACTTAATCATCATGAAAATAGCTTGTGTGCCCATAACAAGCACTTTATTCTTGGCAAGAAGCACATCTATACTCCCTTAGAATAAGGAATTTGTTGAATTTCATTAAGCAAGGAGTCTTTGATGACAACTACCACTTCTTCAAATATTTGTGGTATAATTACTGAATAATGAGACCGTCTCTTCATTTATTCCTAACAAAGCTCCACCTTTTGTTTCAATAACTCATTCACATTTAATGATCTTCAAAATAGCTTGTGTGCCCACAACAGCCACTATATTTATAGCAACGAGCATGTTTATACTCCCTTGGAACTAGGAATCTATTGAATTTCATTGAACAGGGAGTCTTTGATGATAACAAGCATTTTCTTCTAGTATTTGCAGAATAGTTACTTAAAAATGAGACTGTCTCTTCATATGTTCCTAACAAGGCTCCACCTTTTGATTACATAACTCATTCACACTTAATGATGTTGAAAATAACTTGTGTGCCCACAACAGGCACTATATTCATGGCAACAAGCACCTCTATACGCCCTTGGATCTAGGAATCCATTGAATTTCATTAAACATAGAGTCTTTAAGGATGACAAGCATTTCTTTCATGTATTTGCAGTATAATTATTGAATAATGAGACCGCTTCTTCATTTCTTCCTAAGAGGATCCTACCTTTTGTTGCAATAACATATTCTAAGGATCTTGAAAATAGTTTCAGTGCCCACAAGAGGCATTATATACATAGAAACAAGTACATCTATACTCGCTTGGAAATAGGAATCTATTGAATTTCATTAAATAAGGAGTCCCTGAAGATGACTAGTATTTCTTTCAAGTATTTGAGGTATAATTACTAAATAATGAGACTGTCTCTTCATTTGTTTCTAACAAGACTCTGCCTTTTGTTGCCATAACTCATTCACACTTATTGATCTTGAAAATAGCTTGTGTGCTCATAACAGGCACCATATTCAAGCCAGCATGCACATCTAAACACCCTCAGATCTAGGAATTTGTTGAATTTCATTAAACAAGGAGTCTTTGATGATGACTAGTATTTCTTTCAAGTATTTACGGTATAATTATTGAATAATGTGACCCTGTCTTCATTTCTTCCTAACAAAGCTCCACCTTTTGTTGCCATAACTCATTCACACTTTATGATCTTGAAAATAGCTTGTGTGCCAAGAACAAGCACTATATTCAAGGCAACAAGCACATCTATGCTCCTTTGGTACAAGGAATCTATTGAAATTCATTAAACAAGGAGTCCTTGGTGATGACTAGCATTTCTTTCAAGTATTTGTGGTATAATAATTGAATAATGAGACTATCTTTTCATTTCTTCCTAACAAGACTCCACCTTTTGTTGCAATAGCCATTCTAATGATCTTGAAAATGGCTTGTGTGCCCACAACAAGCACTATATCATGGCAACAAGAACATCTAAAATCCACTTGATCTAGGAATACGTTGAATTTCATTAATCATGAAGTCTTTGGCAATGACTACTATCTCTTTCAAGTATTTGCAGTATAATACTCAATAGTGCCCACAACAAGCACTATATATGGCAACAAATGCATCTAGACACCCTTGGAACTAGGAATCCGTTAATTTTCTTTAACAATGAGTCTTTGATGATGATTAACATTTCTTTCAAGTATTTACAGCATAATTAGAGAATAATGAGATCGCCTCTTTATTTTTCCTAACAAGGCTCCACCGTTTGTTACAATAACTTATTCACACTTAATGATCTTAAAAATAGGTTGTGAGCCCACAATAGGCACTATATTCAAGGCAACAAGCACATCTTTGCTTCCTTGGATCAAAGAATCCATTGAATTTCATTAAACAAGGAGTCTTTGAGAATGACTAGTATTTCTTTCAAGTATTTGCAGCATAATTACTTAATAATGAGACTGTCTTTTCATTTCTCCCTATCAAGGTTCCACCTTTTATTGCCATAACTCTTTCAAATTTAATGATCTTGAAAATAGCTTGTGTGCCCACAACTAGTACTATATTTATAGCAACAAGTACAAATGTACTCCCTTTGATATAGGAATCTATTGAATTTCATGAAACAAGGAGTCATTGATGATGACTAGCATTTCTTTCTAGTATTTACGGTAGAATTACTCAACAATGAGACTGTCTATTCATTTATTCCTAACAGGAATCCACCTTTTGTTGCAACAACTCACTCTAATGATCTTGAAAATAGCTTGTGTGCTCACAATAGGCACTATATTCATGGCAACAAGAACATCTATAATCCATTTGATCTAGGAATACGTTGAATTTCATTAAACACAGAGTTTTTGGTAATGACTACCATCTCTTTCAAGTATTTGTGGTATAATACTCAATAGTTAGATTGTCTCTTCCTTTCTTCCTAATTGGACTTCACTTTTTGTTGCAATAACTCAATTTAAGGATGTTTCAAATAGCTTGAGAGCCCACAATAGGCACTATATTCATAGCAACAAGCACATCTATACTCCCTTGCATCAAGAAATCCGTTGAATTTCATTAAAAAAGGAGTCTTTGAGAATGACTAACATTTCTTTCAAGCATTTGTGGTATAATTATTGAATAATGAGATTATCTCTTCATTTCTTCCTAAAAAGGCTCCACCTTTTGTTGCCATAACACATTCACAATAAATGATCTTGAAAATAGCTTATGTGCCCACAACAAACACTATATTAATGGCAACAAGCACATCTATACTCCCTTAGATCTAGGAATTTGTTGAATTTCATTTAATAAGGAGTCTTTGAGGATGACTATGATTTCTTTCAAGTATATGTGGTATATTTATTGAATAATGAGACTGTCTCTTCATTTCTTCCTAACAAGCACATCTATACTCCCTTGCAACTAGGAATCCATTGAATTTCATGAAAAAAGGAGTCTTCGATGATGATTTCCATTTCTTTCAAGTATTTACGGTGTAATTACTGAATAATATGACCCTCTTTTCTTTTCTTCCTAACAAGGCTCTATCTTCTATTGCAATAACTCATTCACACTTAGATCTTGAAAATAACTTGTCTACCCACAACAAGCATTATATTCATCGCAATAGACACATCTATACTCCCTTGGATCTAGGAATCCGTTGAATTTCATTAAACAAGGAGTCTTTGATGTTGACTAATGTTTCTTTCTAGTATTTCTGGTATAAATATTGAATAATGTGACCCTCTCTTTATTTCTTCCCAACAAGGCTCCACCTTTTGTTGGTATAACTCATTAACACTTAATGATCTTAAAAATAGCTTATCTATGCACAACTAGCACCATTTATGCCCCTTGGATCTAGGAATCTGTTGAAATTCATTAAACCAGGAGTCTTTGCAATTGACTAGCATTTCTTTGAAGTATTTGTGATACAATTATTGAATAATGAGACAGTCACTTCATTTCTTCCTAACAAGGCTCCACCTTTTGTTGCCAGAACTCATTCACACGTAATAATCTTGAAAATACCTTAAGTGCCCACAAAAGGCACTATATTCATGAAACCAAACACATCTATTGTTCCTTAGAACTAGAAATCTGTTGAATTTCATTAAACAAGGAGTCTTTGATGATGACTAGCATTTCTTTCAAGTATTTCTAGTATAATGAGATTGCCCCTTGATTTCTTCCTAAGAAGGCTCCACCTTTTGTTGCCATATCTCATTCACACTTAATGATCTTGTAAATTGCTTGAGTGCCCCTAACAGGCACTATATTCATGATAACAAACACATCTATGCTCCCTCGAATCTAGGAATCCATTGAATTTCTTTAAACAAGGAGTCATTGATGATGACTAGGATTTCTTTCAGGTATTTATAGTATAATTGTTGAATAATGAGACCATCTCTTTATTTCTTCCCAACAATACGCCACCTTTTGTTACAATAACTCATTCACACTTAATGATCTTGAAAATAGCTTGTGTGCCCATAACAGGTACTATATTCATGGCAACAAGAACATCTATACTCCTTTGGATCTATGAATCCATTGAATTTCATTAAACAAGGAGTCTTTAATGATGACTAGGATTTCTTTCATGTATTTGTGGTATAATTACTGAATAATGAGACCCTCTCTTCATTTCTTCCTAACAAGACTCTACCTTTTGTTGCAATAACTCATTCACACTTAATGATCTTGAAAATAGCTTATGTGCCCACAAGAAGCAATATATTCATGGCAACAAACACATCTATACTCCCTCAGAACTAGGAATCCATTAAATTTCATTAAACAAGGAGTCTTTGGTGATGACTAGGATTTCTTTCACATATTTGCAGTATAATTACTGAATAATGAGACCCTCTCTTCATTTCTTCCTAACAATGCTCCACCTTTTGTTACAATAGCTCATTCATACTTAATGATCTTGAAAATACCTTGAGTGCATACAACAGACATTGTATTCATGACAACAAGCACATCTATACTCCCTTGGATCTAGGAGTCTGTTAAATTTCATTAAACAAGGAGTCTTTAATGATAACTAGGATTTCTTTCAATTATTTGCGGTATAATTACTGAATAATGAGACATCTCTTCTTTTCTTCCTAACAATGCTCCACCCTTTGTTGCATTAACTCATTCACACTTGACGCTCTTGAAAATAGCTTAAGTGCCCACAATAGGCACTATATTGATGGCAACAACACTTCTATACTCCCTTGGATCTAAGAATCCATTAAATTTCATTAAGCAAGGAGTCTTTAAGGATGACAAGCATTTCTTTCAAGTATTTGTTGTATAATTTTTGAATAATAAGTCCTTTCTATTTCTTCCTAATAGGACTCCACCGATTGTTGCAATAACTTATTCTAAGGATCTTAAAAATAACCTGAGTGATGATAATAGGCACTATATTCATGACAACAAGCACATTTATACTCCCTTGGAAATAAGAATCCATTGAATTTCATTAAACAAGAAGTCTTTGATGGTAACAACTCATTAAAGTATTTGCAGTATAATTACCAAATAATGAGACAATCTCTTCATTTCTTCCTAACAGGACTCTATCTTTTGTTGCAATAAATATTGTGGCATAATTACTCAATAATGAGATGTCTCTTTATTTCTTACTAACAAGGCTACACCTTTCATTGCAACAACTCATTCACTTTTAATGATTTTTAAAATAGCTTAAGTGCCAACAAAAGAAACTATGTTCATGGCAACAAACACATCTATACTCCTTTGGATCTAGGAATCCATTGAATTTCATTAAATAAAGAGCCTTTAATGATGACTAGGATTTCTTTCAAGTATTTGCGGTATAATTATTGAATAAGGACACCATCTCTTCATTTCTTCCTAACAATGCTCCACCTTTTGTTGCAATAACTTATTCACACTTAATGATCATCAAAATAGCATGTGTGCCCATAACAGGCTCTATATTCATGGCAATAAGCACATCTATACTCCCTTAGATCTAGAAATCCATTGAATTTTATTAAACAAGGAGTCTTTGATCATCATTAGCATTTCTTTCTAGTATTTGTGGTATAATTAGTGAATAATGAGACCATCTCTTGATTTCTTCCTAACAATGCTTAACCTTTTGTTACAAAAACTCTTTTACATTTAATGATCTTGAAAATAGGTTGTGCGCCCAAAACAAGTACTATATTCATGGCAACAAACACATCTATACTCCCTTGGATCTAGGAATCCATTGAATTTCATTAAACAATGAGTCTTTGATGATCAGAACCATTTTGTTCAATTATTTGAGGAATAATTACTAAATAATGAGACCATCTCTTCATTTCTTCCTAACAATGCCCCACTTTTTGTTGCAATAAATCGTTCACACTAAATGATATTGAAAATAGCTTGTGTGCCCACAACAACCAATATATTCATGGCAACAAGCACATTTATACTCCCTTGGATGGAATCCATTGAATTTCATTAAATAAGGAGTCTTTGATCATGACTAGCATTTCTTTCAAGTATTTGCAGTGTAATTACTAAATAATGAGGCCATCTCTTTATTTCCTCCTCACAATGCACCACCTTTTGTTGCAATAACTCGTTCACACTTAGTGATCTTGAAAATAACTTATATGACCACTATAGGCACTATATTCATGACAACCAGCACATCTATACTCCCTTCGATCTAGGAATCCATTGAATTTCAATAAACAAGGTGTCTTTGATAATGACTAGCATTTATTTCAAGTATTTGCAGTATAATTACTAAATAATGAGACCATTTCTTCATTTTATCCCAATAATGCTCCACCTTTTGTTGCAATAACTCATTCACACTTATTGATCTTGATAATAGTTTGTGTGCACACAATAGGCACTATATTCCTGGGAACAAGCGCATCTATGCTCCCTAGGAGCTAGGAATCCATTCAATTTCATTAAGCAAGGAGTCATTGATGATGACTAGCATTTTCTTCAAGTATTTGCGGTATAATTACTGAATAATGAGACCATCTCTTCATTTCTTCCTAACAATGCTTCACCTTTTGTTGCAATAACTCATTCACACTTAATAATCTTGAAAATCACTTTTTTGCACTCAAGAGACACTATATTCATGGCAACAAGCACATCTATACTCCCTTCAAACTATGAATCTGTTGAATTTCATTAAACAAGGAGCCTTTCATGATGACTAGCATTTCTTTCATGTATTTGCGGTATAATTACTAAATGAAGAGACTATCTCTTCATTTCTTCCTCACAATGCTCCACCTTTTGTTGCAATAACTTGTTCACAATTAATGATCATGGAAATTGCCTATGTGCCCACGATAGGCATTATATTCATGGCAACAAGCGTATTTATACTCTTTTAGATCTAGGAATCCATTGAATTTCATTAAAAAAAGGAGTCTTTCATAATGACTAGAATTTTTTCAAGTATTTATGGTATAATTACTAAATAATGAGACCATCTCTTCATTTCTTCCTAACAATGCTCGACCGTTTGTTGCAATAACTCATTGACACTTAATGACCTTGAAAATACCTTGTGTGCCCACAACAAGCATTATATTCATGGCATCAAGCGCATATTTACTCCCTTGGAACTAGAAATCCATTGAATTTCATTAAACAAGGATTCTTTGATAAAGGCTAGGATTTCTTTCAAGTGTTTATGGTATAATTACTAAATAATGAAACCATCTATTCACTTTTTCCTAACAATGCTCCATCTTTCATTGCAGCAACTCATTCACACTTAATGATCTTTAAAATAGCTTTTATGCCCACAATAGGCACTATATTCATGGCAACAAGTACATCTATACTCCCTTGGAACTCGGAATCTGTTGAATTTCATTAAACAACGAGTCTTTGATGATGACTAGCATTTTTTTTCAAGTATTTGCGGTATAATTACTGACTAATGAGACAGTCTCTTCATTTCTTCCTAATAGGACTCCACCTTTTGTTGCAATAAATATTTATGGTATAATTACTCAATAATGAGACCTTCTCTTTATTTGTTTTTAACAAGGCTCCACCTTTCGTGGCAATAAATCATTAACACTTAATGATCTTTAAAATAGCTTAAGTGATGACAATAGGCACTATATTCATGGCAACAAGCACATCTATACTCCCTTGGAACTAGGAATCCATTGAATTTCATTAAACAATGAGTCTTTGATGATGACTAGGATTTCTTTCAAGTATTTACAGTATAATTACTGAATAATGAGATTACCCCTTCATTTCTTCCTAACAAGGCTCCTTGTTTTGTTGCCATAACTCATTCACTCTTAATAATCTTGAAAATAGCTTGAGTGCCCACAATGAGCACTATATTCATGGCAACAAGCATTTCAATACTCCCATGGAACTAGGAATCCGTTGAATTTCAATAAACAAGGAATCTTAGATGATGACTAGCATTTCTTTCAAGTATTTGTGGTATAATTATTGAATATTGAGACCATCTCTTCATTTCTTCCTAACAATACTCCACCTTTTGTTGCAATAACTCATCCACACTTAATGATCTTTTAAATAGCTTGTGTGCCTAAAATAGGCACGATATTCATGGCAACAAGCACATTTATACTCCTTTTCATGATGGCTAGCATTTCTTTCAAGTATTTACGGCATAATTACTTAATGATTAGTCCATCTCTTCATTTCTTCCTAACAATGGTCCTTTACCTTTTGTTGCAATAAATCATTCACACTTAATGATTTTGAAAATAGCTTGAGTGCCCACAATAGACACTATATTCATGGCAATAAGCACATCTATACTCCCTTGGAACTAGGAATTCGTTGAATTTCATTAAACAAGGAGTCTTTAATGAAGACTAGCATTTCTTTCAACTATTTGAAATATAATTACTAAATAATGAGCCCATCTCTTCATTTCTTCCTAACAATGCTCCACCTTTTGTTGTAATAACTCATTCACACTTAATAATCTTCAAAATAGCTTGTATGCCCACAATAGGCATTATATTCATGATAACTAGCACATCTATACTCCCTTGAATCTAGGAATTTATTGGATTTCATTAAATAAGTAGTCGTTGATAATGGCTAGCATTTCTTTCAAGTATTTGCATTGTAATTACTTAATAATGAGACCATCTCTTCATTTCTTCTTAATAATGCTCCACCTTTTTTTGCAATAATTCATTCACACTGAATGATGTCGAAAATAGCTTCTGCCCCCACAACAGGCACTACATTCATGTCAACAAGCGCATTTATAATCCATTGGATCAAGGAATCCGTTGAGTTTCATTAAACAAGGAGTCTTTGATGATGGTTATCATTTTTTTCCAGTACTTCCGATATAATTACTGAATAATGAGACCATCTCTTCATTTCCTCCTAACAATGCTCCATCTTTTCTTGCAATAATTCATTCACACTTAATGATCTTGAAAATAGCTTATGTGCCTAAAACAAGCAATATATTCATGGCAAGAAGCACATCTATACTCCCTTGGAACTAGGAATCCATTGAATTTCATTAAACAAGGAGTCTTTGATGATGACTAGGTTTTCCTTCAAGTATTTGCAGGATAATTACTGATTAGTGAGACTATCTCTTCATTTCCTCCTACCAAGACTCCTCCTTTTGTTGCAATAACTCATTCTAATGATCCTGCAAATAGCTTGTATGCCCACACTAGGCACTATATTTATGGCAACAAGCACTTCTATGCTCCCTTGGAATTGGAAATCTGTTGAATTTCATTAAACAATGAGTCTTTGATAATCACTAGCATTTCTTTCAAGTATTTACAGTATAATTTTTGAATAATGAGATTGTCTCTTCATTTCTTCCTAACAAGGCTTCACCTTTTGTTGCAATAACTCATTCACACTTAATGATCTTAAAAATAGCTTGTTTGCCCACAATAGGCAATATATTCATGACAACAAGCACATCTATACTCCTTCAGAACTAGGAATCCATTGAAATTCATTAAACAATAAGTCTTTGATAATGACTAGCATTTCTTTCAATTATTTATGGTATAATTACTGAATAATGAGACCGTCTTTTCATTTCTTGTAAACAAGACTCCACCTCTTGTTGCAATAACACATTCATAATTAATGATGTTGAAAATAGCTTATGTGTCCAAAACAAGCAACATATTCATGGCAACAAGCACATCTATACTCCCTTGGAACAAGGAATCCGTTGAATTTCTTTAAACTAAAAGTCTTTGAGGATGACTAGCTTTTCTTTCAAGTGTTTGTGGCATAATTACTGATTAATGAGTCTGTCTCTTCCTTTCTTCTAAACAAGGCTCCACATTTTCTTGTGATAACTCATTCACACTTAATGATCTTGAAAATAGCTTGTATGCCCATAATAGACACTATATTCATGGCAATAAGCACATCTATTAAATTTCATTAAACAAAGAGTCTTTGATGATAACTAGCTTTTCTTTCAAGTATTTGCGGTATAATTACTGATTAATGAGACCATCTCTTCATTTTCTCCTACTAGGACTCTTCCTTTTGTTGCAATAACTCATTCTAATGATCTTACAAATAGCTTGTGTGCCCACACCAAGCACTATATTTATGGTAACAAGCACATCTATAATCCCTTAGAACTAGGAATCCGTTGAATTTTATTAAAGGATTCTTTGATGATGACTAGCTTTTTCTTAAAGTATTTGCAGTATAATTACTGATTAATAAGACTATCTCTCCATTTCCTCCTACCAAGACTCCTACTTTTGTTGCTATAACTCATTCACACTTAATGATCATAAAAATAGCTTAAGTGCCCAGAACAGGCACTATATTCATGGCAACAAGGACATCTATACTCCCATGGAATTAGGAATCCATTGAATTTCATTAAACAAGGAGTCTTTGATGATGACTAGCATTTCTTTCAAGTATTTGTCGTATAATTACTAAATAATGAGTCTATCTCTTCATTTCTTCCTTACAATGCTGCATTTTTTGATACAAACTCCAATTATTTGTAAACGGAATCCAACACCAGTGTTGGTATAGGATTGTTCTAACAAAGGTTAAGGGATTTGGCGTTCTGACCCAATGATTATAAACAACCAAGAACCAAAACTATAAAATTCAGACGCCAACAACAACGTTAAAGAAGATAAGTCTATTGAACCAACACACTCAAGTATGAAAGTTCAGAATTAGTTCTCAAAAAACTAGAGAAAATAGCTCATACACTCATCATCTGCCATCCTTCCCTCCAGCCACCCTTTTTATATGCAAACCCCCAAAAACCTTAGCTAATAAAATGGGCTTATTAAGGAAATCAATCCAATCTGCCATCCTCCCCTCTAGCCACCCTTTTTATATGCTAACCCCCAAAAACCCTAGCTAATAAGATAGGCTTATTAAGGAAATTTGTCCAACCCATTAAATAATAATAAAAACCCATGAAAATAACTCATTTAAATGTCCAAACATAAGCTCCCAAATCCAACTTCCTTCCCAAGGTCATGGTTCTCAAATTACTCCACAGATGACACATTCGCAAGCCCTGGTGAAGCCTTCATCATCTTTAACTCGTACCTAGCAACTTCCTGATAGTAAATGTCGCAAAACAAGTTGTTGAGAGCTTTCTTTATTTTATTTGACCTTGCCCTTGTCATTGGTCCTCTAAGGTTATGCAAAGCATCAACTCCCTTGTTGATTTGAGCTGGTACAATATGGCTTCCATCACTTTTGATGCAATAACTCAATCACACTTAATGATCTTGAAAATAGCTTGAGTGCCCACAACAAGCACTGTATTCAAGGCAACAAACAAATCTATACTCCCTTGGATCTAAGAATTTGTTGAATTTCACTAAACAAGGAGTCTTTGATGATGACTAGCATTTCTTTGAAGTACTTACGGTATAATTATTGAATAATGAGACTGCCCCTTCATTTCTTTCTAACAAGGCTCTACCTTTTCTTGCAATAACTCATTCACACTTAATTATCTTGAAAATATCTTAAGTGCCCATAACAGACACTATATTCATTGCAACAAGCACATCTATGCTCCTTGGATCTAGGAATCCATTGAATTTCATTAAAGAAGGAGTCTTTGATTACGACTAGCATTTCCTTCAAATATTTGCAGCATAATTACTGAATAATGAGCCCATCTCTTCATTTCTTCATAAGAATGCTCCACCTTTTGTTGCAATAACTCATTCACACTTAATAATCTTCATAATAGCTTGTGTGCTCACAATAGCCATTATATTCATGGCAACTAGCACATCTATACTCCCTTGGATCTAAGAATTCATTGAGTTTCATTAAACAAGGAGTCTTTGATGATAACTATCATTCCTTTCAAGCATTTGTGGTATAATTATTAAAGAAAGAGACCATCTCTTCATGTCTTCCCAACAATGCTCCACCTTTTGTTGCAATAACTCATTCACACTTAATGATCTTGAAAATAGGATGTGTGCCCAAAACAGGCAATATATTCATGGCAACAAGCACATCTATACTCCCTTGGAACTAGATATCCATTGAATTTCATTAAACAAGGAGTCTTTGATGATGACTAGCTTTTCCTTTAAGTATTTGTGGAATAATTACTGATTAATGAGACTATCACTTCATTTCCTCCTACTAGGACTCCTCCTTTTGTTGCAATGACTCATTCTAATTATCTTGCAAATAGCTTATGTGCCTACACCAGTAACTATATTTATGGCAACAAGCACATCTATACTCCCTTGGAATTGGGAATCCATTAAATTTTATTAAACAAGGAGTCTTTGATAACAACTAGCATATCTTTCAAGTATTTGGGGTATAATTTCTAAATAATGAGATTGTCACTTCATTTCCTCCTAGCAAGGCTCCACCTTTTGTTCCAATAACTCATTCATACTTAATGATCTTGAAAATAGCTTGTCTGCCCACAATAGGCAATATATTCAAGGCAACAAGCACATCTATACTCCCTTGGAACTAGGAATCCCTTGAAATTGATTAAAGAAGGAATCTTTGCTGATGACTAGCATTTCTTTCAAGTATTTGTGGTATGATTACTAAATAATGAGACCGACTCTTTATTTCTTGCAAACAAGGCTCCATCTTTTGTTGTAATAACACATTCATAATTAAAGATCTTGAAAATAGCTTGTGTACCCACAGCAGGCAAGATATCCATGGCAACAAGCACGTCTATACTCCCTTGGAACAAGGAATCCGTTGAATTTCTTTAAACTAGAAGTCTTTAATGATGACTAGCTTTTCTTTCAAGTGTTTGCGGTATAATTACTGATTAATGAGACGGTCTCTTCATTTCTTCCAAACAAGGCTCCACATTTTGTTGCAATAACTCATTCAGACTTAATGATCTTGAAAATAGTTTTTGTGCCTACAACAGGCACTATACTCATGGCAACAAGCACAGTTATACTCCCTCGGAACTGGGAATCTGTTGAATTTCTTTAAATAAGGAGTTTTTGATGATGACTAGCGTTTCTTTCAAGTATTTGTGGTATAATTACTAATTAATGAGACCATCTCTTCATTTCCTCTAGCCAGGACTCTTACTTTTGTTGCAATAACTCATTCTAATGATCTTGCAAATAGCTTGTGTGCCCATACCAGGCACTATATTTATGACAACAAGCACATCTATACTCCCTTAGACCTAGGAATCCGTTGAATTTCATGAAAAAAGGAGTCATTGATTATGACTAGCTTTTGTTTAAAGTATTTGGGGTATATTTACTAATTAATGAGACTATCTCTCCATTTCCTCCTATCAGGACTCCTCTTTTTGTTGCCATAACACATTCACACTTAATGATCATGAAAATAGGTTGAGTGCCCACAACAAACACTATATTTACGGCAATAAGCACATCTATACTCCTATGGAACTAGGAATCCATTGAACTTCATTAAACAGGGAGTCTTTCATGATGACTAGCATTTCTTTTAAGTATTTACGGTATAATTACTGAATAATGAGTTCATCACTTCATTTCTTGCTTACAATGCTCCACCTTTTGATGCAATAACTTATTCACACTTAATGATCTTGAAAATGGCTTGAGTGCCCACAACAGGCACTATATTCAAGGCAACAAGCACATCTATACTCCCTTGGATCTAGGAATCTATTGAATTTCATTAAACAAGGAGTCTTTGATGATGACTAGCATTTCTTTCAACTACTTGCAGTATAATTGCTGAATAATGAGATTGCCCTTTCATTTCTTCTTAACAAGGCTTTACCTTTTCTTGTCATAACTCGTTCACACTTAATTATCTTGAAAATATCTTGAGTGCCCACAACAGGAAATATACTCATCACAACAAGCACATCCATGCTCCTTGGATCTAGGAACCCGTTGAATTTCATTAAACAAGGAGTCTTTGATGATGACTAGCATTTCTTCCAACTATTTGTGGCATAATTACTTAATAATGAGTCCATCTCTTTATTTCTTCCTAACAATGCTCCACCTGTTGTTGCAATTACTTATTCACACTGAATGATGTTGAAAATAGCTTGTGAGCCCACAACAGATATTATATTCAAGGCAACAAGTACATTTATACTCCCTTGGATCTAGGAATTCATTGAATTGCATTAAAAAAGGAGTCTTTGATGATGACTAACATTTCCTTCAAGTATTTGCGGTATAATTTCTGAATAATGAGACCATCTCCTCATTTCTTCCTATAATGCTCCACCTCTTGTTGCAATAAATTTTTCACAATTAATGATCTTAAAAATGGCTTAAGTGCCGATAATAGACACTATATTCAAGGTAACAAGCACATCTATACTCCCTTAAAACTAGGAATCTGTTAAATTTCATTAAAAAATGAGTCTTTGATGATGACTAGCATTTCTTTCAAGTATTTGCACTATAATTATTGAATAATGAGCCGATCTTTTCATTTCTTCATATGAATGCTCCACTTTTAATGCAATAAATCATTCACTATCTTCAAAATAACTTGTGTGCCCACAACAGGCACTATATTCATGGCACCTAGCACATTTATACTCCCTTGCATCTAGGAATTTGTTAAGTTTCATTAAACAAGGAGTCTTTGATGATGACTATCATTTCTTTCAAACATTTGTGGTATAATTACTAAAGAAAAAGGCCATCTCTTCATTTCCTCCTAACAATGCTCCACCTTTTATTGCAATAACTCATTCACACTTAATGATCTTAAAAATAGCATGTGTGCCCAAAACAGGCAAGATATTTTTGGCAACAAGCACATCTATACTCCCTTGGAACTAGAAATCCATTGAATTTCATTAAACAAGGAGTATTTGATGATAACTAGTCTTTCCTTCAAGTATTCGTGGCATAATTACTGATTAATGAGACTATCTCTTCATTTCCTCCTACTAGGACTCCTCCTTTTGTTGCAATGACTCATTCTAATGATCTTGCAAATAGCTTATGTGTCCACACCAATAACTATATTTATGGCAACAAGCACATCTATACTCCCTTGGAACTAGGAATCGATTGAATTTCATTAAACAAAGAGTCTTTGATGATGACTAGCATTTCCATCAAGTATTTGTAGTATAATTTTTGAATAATGAGACTAACTCTTCATTTCCTCCCAACAATGCTTACCTTTTGTTCTAATAACTCATTCATACTTAATGATCTTGAAAATATCTTTTGTGCCCACAAAAGGCAATATATTCATGGCAACAAGCACATCTATACTCCCTTGGAACTATGAATCCATTGAAATTCATTAAACAAGGAGTCTTTGATAATGACTAGCATTTCTTTCAAGTATTTATGGTATGATTACTGAATAATGAGATCGTCTCTTTATTTCTTGTAAACAAGGCTCCACCATTTGTTGTAATAACACATTCACAATTAAAGATCTCGAAAATCGCTTGTGTGCCCACAGCAGGCAAGATATTCATGTCACCAAGCACATCTATACTCCCTTGGAACAAGGAATCCATTGAATTTCTTTAAACTAGAAGTCTTTGATGATGACTAACTTTTCTTTCAAATGTTTGTAGTATAATAACTGATTAATGAGACCGTCTCTTCATTTCTTCCAAACAAACCTCCACATTTTGTTGCAATAACTCATTCAAACTTAATGATCTTAAAAATAGCTTGAGTGCCCACAACAGGAAATATATTCATCGCAACCGACACATCTATTCTCCCTTAGAGCAAGGAATCCGTTGAATTTCTTTAAACTAAATGAAGTTCCCAATTTCACCTTAGGATCTACTAGTCTGTAATACTGAGAAGGGGGGTGAATTAGTATCACACCCCTTAAAACTCTGATAACTTAAGCCAAAGTATTCTACTTCTTTAATACTTTTGCTTTCGTCAATACGCAGGTATGTGAACAACTTCAACCTCTTCTTAAAAGTGAACTCTTTCTCAGATTCGACTAAGGTAGATCTATTGTTACCTACTAATCACAATAGTCCCCAATAGATCTATTGTTACCTACTAATCACAATAGTCCCCAAAGTCACCTTTCAGACACCTTGCCTATTAGACAGATCAGATGTTCTTGATTAGGTCTTCTTTAGGTTATGGGTTCAATGATACTTTAGCTGTGTTCACAACTCAATTCAAAACACATAATGTAAATCAAAGTAAGGACACAAGAGATTTGCGTGGTTCCGTCAATGTGACATACGTCCATGGTGGTAGAGACTCTTCCTCTACCAAGACAATCTATTATACTTGAGAATACCAGTGCGGTACTCCCGATGTTCACAATGTAGTTACAATGGATGTCTTAATCCTCTGTTCCTTTCACTATTGCAAATACAAAGCAAGTACAATACAAAGAGTGTCACTTACTATGTCTACCCTTCTTCTAGCTTGTCTTGCCTCTGTTGAATTGAATAGACTGCTTCACTGCCACTTAGAAGTCCACCACAACACTCTAAACTCTCTTGAAGAAATCTGGAAATACGTTGAGTTCTTTCCAATGCTTCACCGAATTCCTTCTCTAGGTTGTTTCACACAACTCCTGCTTTCACCATCTCATGGTTTCACAGCTTGCACTCATGCTGCTGGTCTGCCGTTTCACGTCTCACGGCCTGCCCCACGCTTCTGATCAGTCACACCGTTGCACGTTCTGGTATCATGCTTCTGGTCTGCCGTTTCACGTCTCTTGGCCTGCCTCACACTACTGGTTTTTCTGGTTCACGTCTCTCGGCCTACCTCACACTTCTGGTCTGCTGTCTTCTCTTCCAGGTGGTCTCACGGATACCAGGTCTGCTGTCTTCTCTTCTGGGTGGTCTCACGGATACCAGGTCTGCTGTCTTCTCTTCCGGGTGGTCTCACGGATACCAGGTCTGCTGTCTTCTCTTCCGGGTGGTCTGTTTCTTATTTCTCCTCTTATTGGTTGTGCGTTTCTGGTTTGCTTGCAGGAGGTGCGTTTCTGGTTTGCTTGCAGGAGGTGTTTCTGGTTTGCTTGCAGGTCATGTTTCTGGTTTGCTTGCAGGTCGTGCATTTCTGGTTTGCTTGCAGGTGGCGTTTCTGGTTTGCTTGCAGGACGTGTTTCTGGTTTGCTTGCAGGTTGTGTGGCTGCTGGGATGCTCTTCCTGTTTATATACTCCCTTCTATGCAAACCCTAGTAGGGTTTATTGGAGCTGCAGCGAATTTCCTTTCTTGCCCCTCCATGTGGCTTCATATTACTGTTCCATACAAAATTCAGCATTATCCTCCTTCTTAATTTATTTTTCTTGCTCTTTTCTTTCTACTGAAAACTCATCCCTTGAATGCTTCAACGAGCCACTTCTGCTTGCACACTTAAATCTGGTTGACAACAATTACAACCCATACAAGGCTGTGGGAACAACAATCTCCCCCTTTGTAATTGTTGGCAACACTCACAACAAAAACCATTATGCAGCAGTCCTTCATAATCTTCTTAGAGTAATAATCCATAAGCAGATGGATTACAACTCCCCCTTCCTTAACAGCTTCCCCTGCACTGTTGCTTCTCTCCCCCTTTGCCAACCAATTACAAATTTGAAAAACCCGCAAAGTAAAGATGGAGGATTTACCTGAACTTTAGGCTTAAGGAGGCATTTGCACAGACAGACTCATTCTGTGCTTTTCAAACAGCTCTGTGGACAAAGGTTTAGTTACAATATCTGAGATTTGATCTTTAGTACTGACATACTCCAACTGAATTGTGCCCTCTTCCACTTCATCCTTGATGAAGTAATACCGGATGTCAATATGCTTGCTCCTTGAATGTTGAACTGGATTCTTGCTAAGATCAATTTCACTTTGATTATCACAAAGTACACTCACTAGTAACTTCACTTCAACACCCAAATCGGCCAATTGTCTTTGCATCCATATCACCTGAGTACATGTTGCACAAGCAGCCATATACTCAGCCTTCGATGTGCTCAAAGCAACATTGTTTTGCTTTCTACTTAGCCATGCAACACACTTTGAACCCAAGTAGAAGTTGCAGCCACTGGTTGATTTTCTGTCATCTGTACTTCCTGCCCAGTCTGCATCAGTGTATGCTTGTAGTTTTACAGAATCCATGGCAGGATACCACAAGTCCATTTCCAGTGTCCCCTTGAGGTATCTTAGGATTCTTTTCACTGCCAACACATGAGATTCCTTAGGATCAGCTTGGAATCTGCTGGCGATGCACACAACTTGCATGAGATCAGGCCTTAATACTGTAAGGTACAGAAGGCTCCCTATCATCTTCTTGTATTCTGTAGGACTTGTACTCCTTCCTTCCTAATATTTTGTTAACTTGCAGCCTACTAGCATAGGGGTATTGACAGGTCTGCTATCCTCCATGCCAAACTTTTTTAGCATCTCTTTGGCATATTTTGTTTGAGAAATAAAAATGCCTTCTTCACACTGTTTTATCTATAATCCAAGAAAGTAAGTCATTTCTCTAATCAATGACATCTTAAATTCATCACTCATCTTCTGTGCAAATTCTTAGCATAGCTCAAACTGATCCCTTCCAAAGATGATGTCATCTACATATACTATGGTTATCAGTTGGCCTTTCTCTAAGTTGAACACATATAGGTTATTATCAATTGTTCCTCTTTTAAAGTTCAACCTTCTCAAATACACATCCAGCCTACTATACCATGCTCTTGGGGCTTGTTTAAGGCCATACAAGGCTTTCTTCAGCTTGCACACATGTGTCTCATCCTCACTGATTTGTACTCTATCGGGTTGTTCAATATGCACTTCTTCTTTCAGGAGCCCATTCAGAAAGGTTGATTTCACATCCATCTGGTTAACTTTATACCTTTTATGTGTTGCCAAAGCTAAGAACATTCTGATAGTTTCCAACCTTGCTACTGGTGCAAAAGTTTCATCAACATCTACTCCTTCTACCTGAGTGTAGCCTTTGCAAACCAGCCTAGCCTTGTTCCTCACCACCTTGCCATCTTCATTGTGTTTATTTTTAAACACCCATTTTGTTCCTATGACATTCTTGTTAATGGGTCTTCAAACCAGCTCCCATGTTTCATTCTTCTCGATTTGATCCAACTCTTTATTGATAGCTTTGACCCAGGCTTTGTCTTGTGCAACCTCTTCAACAGATTTAGGCTCAACTTGTGAGAGTAAAGCAGTAGCTCCCACAATTCTTCTTCTTGTTGTAACTCCTGCTGATGGGTCACCTATTATTTGATTTCCTTGATGAGCACTAGTCCATGTCTTTTTTGTCTTTCTCTCTTGCACAGTCTTAGTTGTAAGAGAATCTCCTTCTTCATCTTCAGACTCATTCTTCTCTGAGTCTAAACTTACTTCTTTTCCCTCTTCTTCATGTTGGTCAAATTCTTCATCTATCTTGAAGTCATCTTCTTCATTGTCCTCAACTTCTCCATTATGCATTGTTTTCATCTATTCTCACATCACCCCAGTTTATGCAAAAAAACTCTACAACCTTTTGTCTTTGCTGAGTATCCCACAAAGATGCCTTCATCTGACCTAGCATGGAATTTTCCCAAATTTTGCTCCTTGTTCTTCACAAAACATGGGCTGCCAAAGATTATAAGATACTTGGCTGTTGTCTTCTTCCCACTCCATAACTCATATGGACTCTTATCAGTATTGGGCCTTAGTAAAACTCTGTTCAATAGGTGCACGGCTGTAAATGTTGCTTCTATCCAAAATCTTGTGTGAAGCTTGGATTCCAACAGTAGAGTTCTTGCCATTTCAACCACAGCTCTATTTTTCCTCTCTACCACCCCATTCTATTGAGGTGTTCTTGCTGCTGCCATCTAATGGTGAATTCCATGCTTTTCAAGGTAATTTTCAAAAGCTCCATTTGTGAATTCAATGCCTTGATCTGACCTCAATACTTTGATCTTCTTTCCACTCTCATTTTCAGCCAATCTTCTGTATCTCTTAAAGCATTTCAAAACTTCTGACTTGTGTTTGAGGTGCATGATGCAGGTCCTTCTGGAATAATCATCAACAAACAAGATGAAGTACCTCTCACCATTCAACCCTTTTGTTCTCATCGGCCCACACAAATCAGTATGTACAATGTCAAGCACTGCTTCAGAACTGACCTCTTTGGTCTTATACTGCTTTCTGACCTGTTTTCCTTTAGAGCATGCTGAGCAGACATACACCCTCTCTCTCTTAAGGTCTAGAATGTCTCTAATTACATAAGTAGTGGTTAGCTTCCTCATGTGTTTCTGTGTTAAGTGTCCCAGCCTCCTATGCCAAAGTTGATTTTCTTCTTCATTTGTAAGTAAATAGCTGTTTTTCTTGTCCTTATCAATCACATATAAATTTTCAGCTGTTCTCTTCCTGGCTGCAACAGTATTGCCTTCTTTACTCTTTACTTGGCAACCTATTTTTGTGAATATCACTTTATGGTCTTCATTACATAGTTGGCTGACAGATGCTAGATTATATCTGAGTCCTTCAACGTGCAGAACATCTTTCAGCTTTCCTTTTCCAATATTTACTGACCCTTGACCACTGATGTTGAGTGAATCATCATTGCCAAACATGACTCTGCCTTCTCTTGACTTGTTCAGCTTTGATAATTTATTCTTGTCTCCTGTCATGTGTGAAGTGTACCCATTATCAAGGATCCACTGTTTATCCTTGTAGTCAGCTTTTAGTGCAATTTCAGCTATATTAGCCACCTCCCTTTTAGCTTTATATTCCTTCTTTTGAACTAGCTTGATGATAGTTTTCTCCTTTTTCTCAGCTTTGACTGTACCAATTGCTTTCACTGTGCCATTGAGTGCCTTCTCTTGCTCAGGGAGAAGTGTCATGCATCTCTTGGCATTATGGCCATCTTGCCCGCACCTTTCACATTGTTCCAAGTCTCCTAATATAGCAAACTTGTTCTTTGAATCCACTGGTTTGGGCTTCCACCAACAATCCTTGTCAGTGTGTCCTTGCTTTTTACAGTATGTGCAAGAACTCACGAAAGGTGTTCTCCTCTGAATTTTGTATTGTCTGCCCCTGTATGCAGCATTGTATCTTCTCAAGTTGGAGACATATACTGGCCTTCTCCACTAGCATTTACTTGCCTTATGACCCCAAACTTCACAATAAAGCCAGTAACCTTGAAACTGCCTCTTCTTGGGTCTAATCACAGCTTGTTTTCTTTTGTTCATTACTTGCTTGTGTGACTTTCATTTCAGTCACCTTCTTCTCCTTCTTCTGTTCAGCCGTAGCCCTTTGCTGGCTGACTTTCTTTTCTTCATTTTTGTTTGCAACCCTAGGTTGCTTCTTCAAATCTTCTTTATTTTCAGCCTTCAATGTTCCTGGCTGATCAGTCTTTTCTTTCTGAGACTTAACCTTCTCTTTCAACTTCTGTGGCAAAGTCTCGTTATCTTTAGGCAGTGCAACATCAGATTGCTGCACTTTCTCTTCATTCTTCTTTTCTCTTGCAGAGCTTGTTTCTCCTATCACTTCAAACTTCTGCAAGTTCTCTTCACTCTTTTTGAGTTGTTGCTGAAGTCTCAACAACTCTATCTCCATTTCTTCAATTGTTGAAGTCCTTGAGCCAAGCTCCATAGTAAGGTCTTCACATATTTTGATCTGTTCTTCAAATCTTCTCTTCAAGTCAATATGTTCAGCCCTTATTTCATCCTTTTGACTTTCTGCTTCCTCAATCTTTTCTTTAACTTGTTTTATATGGGCCTCCAACCTTCTTATGGTTCTACCCCTTCTGATTATCTTCTTTGAAGCTACTTCTAACTCAACTTCAAGATCTGGTTCTTCTTCATCAATCTCCTCTTCCTCTTCAGAGGTTGAACTACCGCATCAAGCTGATGCCATAAAGGCATGCTCATCTGATGAGTCTACATCTTCCTCCTCATCGGCTTCTTTTGTCTAGCTCACATAACTCTTGAATGAGCCTCTCTTCTTCTTCTGTGAGTTAGTAGTCTTCTTGCTGGACTTCCTTGACTTGAATGATGGTCTTCTCCATTTTGAATTCTGCTCATCATCACCATCCTCATCTTCATCATCAAGTTTCACTTTGCACTGAGAAGCAAAGTGTCCAGTCCACAATGATAACATCTCAAGGACAACTGTCCTTTTCCCTTCTTAGACCCCTTTTTCAACTTCCTTGTGAAGTATGCCAACACTTCACCTTCACTTTCTTCCTCATCATCATCATCATCCTCACTGGATGATTCTTCCTCTTCTTTTATCTTCAAGTGTTTCATAGCTTTGAAAGCTGCCTCCTTTGATACCTTTGACGTTGAGGAGCTCTCAGTTGACTCTATTCTCATCTCATATGCAATGAGATTGCACTGGAGATCATGCAAAGACATAGAATTGAGATCTCTACTCTCCTCTATGGCTGCCACCTTTGAGGCAAACCTCTCAAGCAGAATTCTCAGAATTTTCTTCACAATAGATGAGTCCTTCTTGTTCTTCCCATGACTTCTAAGATCGTTTACAACATCAATAACCCTGGTGAAGAACTCTTGGACTGTCTCATTTTTCTGCATTCTGAGAGATTCATATCTCTCCTTGAAAACTTGAAGCTTGGCCTCCTTCATTCTGCCATCACCTTTATAGACTTTCTGCAATCTGTCCCATATCTCCTTGGCAGATTTGTAGTCCATAACTTTAGCATATTCAGCATCTGTCAATGCTGAAATGATGATGTTTGAGGCCTTCCCATTTATCTCAAACTGTCTTAATTCCTCTGGGGTTGGATCTTTACTTTCTTCTGGAGGCTCAAAACCCTCCTGTACAGATTTCACCACGTTCATGCCCATGGTTGCAAATACCACCTGCATTCTCGCTCTCCACATATGGTAGTTGGTTCCGTGAAGATTGGAACCTTCTTACTATAAGTAGTGCTGGTGCTGGTACCGGCGTCCATTTCTCAGTATGCTGAACAAATTAAAACTTCTGGAGCTCTTCAAACTAGTACACCAAGCTGTTAAGTTTTATCTTGGTGAACTTGTGCTCTGATACCAATTGAAGTTCCCAACTTCACCATAGGATCTACTAGTCTGTGATACTGAGAGGGGGGTGAATCAGTATCACACTTCTTAAAACTCTGATAACTTAAGCCAAAGTATTCTACTACTTTAATACTTTCGCTCTCATCAATACGCAGGTATGTGAACAACTTCAACCTCTTCTTAAAAACGAACTCTTTCTCAGATTCAACTAAGGTAGATCTATTGTTACCTACTAATTACAATAGTCCTCAAAGTCACCTTTCAGACACCTTGCCTATTAGACAGATTGGATATTCTTGATTAGGTCTTCTTTAGGTTATGGGTTCAATGATACTTTAGTTGCGTTCACAACTCAATTCAAAACACAGAATGTAAATCAAAGTAAGGACACAAGAGATTTGCGTGGTTCCGTCAATGTGATGTATGTCCACAGTGGTAGAGACTCTTCCTCTACCGAGACAATCCACTATACTTGAGAATACCAGTATGGTACTCCCGATGTTCACAATGTAGTTACAATGGATGTCTTAATCCTCTGTTCCTTTCACTATTGCAAATACAAAGAAAGTACAATACAAATAGTGTCACTTACTGTGTCTACCCTTCTTCTAACTTATCTTGCCTCTGTTGAATTGAATAGGTTGCTTCACTGCCGCTTAGAAGTCCACCACAACACTCTAACCTCTCTTGAAGAAATTTGGAAATACATTGAGTTCTTTCCAATGCTTCACCGAATTCCTTCTCTAGGTTGTTTCACACAACTCCTGCTTTCACCGTCTCACGGTTTCACAACTTGCACTCACGCTTCTGGTCTGCCGTTTCACGTCTCACGGCCTGCTCCACGCTTCTGATCAGTCACGCCATTGCACGTTCTGGTCTCACACTTCTGGTCTGCCATTTCACGTCTGACGGCCTGCCCCACATTTCTGATCAGTCACGCCATTGCACGTTTTGGTCTCACGCTTCTGGTCTGCCGTTTCACATCTCTTGGCCTGCCTCACACTACTGGTTTTTTTGGTTCACGTCTCTTGGCCTGCCTCACGCTTCTGGTCTGCTGTCTTCTCTTCTGGGTGGTCCCACAGATACCAGGTCTGCTGTCTTCTCTTCTGGGTGGTCTCACGGATACCAGGTCTGCTATCTTCTCTTCTGGGTGGTCTGTTTCTTATTTCTCCTCTTGTTGGTTGTGCGTTTCTGGTTTGCTGCAGGTGGTGTGTTTCTGGTTTGCTTGCAGGAGGTGTTTCTGGTTTGCTTGCAGGTCGTCCATTTCTGGTTTGCTTGCAGGTGGTGTTTCTGGTTTGCTTGCAGGATGTGTTTCTGGTTTGCTTGCAGGTCGTGTGGCTGCTGGGATGCTCTTCCTGTTTATATACTCCCTTCTATGCAAACCCTAGTAGGGTTTATTGGAAGCTGTGGCGAATTTCCTTTCTTGCCCCTCCTTGTGGCTTCATATTACTGTTCCATACAAAATTCACCATTATCCTCCTTAATTTTTTTCTTGCTCTTTCTTTCTACTGAAACTCATCCCTTGAATGCTTGAACGAGCCACTTCTGCTTGCACACTTAAATCTGGTGACAACAATTACAACCCATACAAGACTGTGGAACAAACACTAAAAGTCTTTGATGATAACTAGCTTTTCTTCAAGTGTTTGCGGTATAATTATTGATTACTGAGACCGTCTCTACATTTCTTCCTAACAAGACTCCACCCTTTGTTGCAATAAACTCATTCACACTTAATGATCTTGAATATAGCTTGTGTGCCCACAACAGGCAATATATTCATGGCAACAAGCACATCTACACTCCCTTGGAACTAGGAAAACCTTGAAATTCATTAAACAAGGAGTCTTTGATAATGNATCCTCCTTAATTTATTTTTCTTGCTCTTTTCTTTCTACTGAAACTCATCCCTTGAATGCTTGAACCGAGCCACTTCTGCTTGCACACTTAATCTATCTGGTTGACAACAATTACAACCCATACAAGACTGTGGGAACAACACTAAAAGTCTTTGATGATAACTAGCTTTTCTTTCAAGTGTTTGCGGTATAATTATTGATTATCTGAGACCGTCTCTACATTCTTCCTAACAAGACTCCACCCTTTGTTGCAATAACTCATTCACACTTAATGATCTTGAATATAGCTTGTGTGCCCACAACAGGCAATATATTCATGGCAACAAGGCACCATCTACACTCCCTTGGAACTAGGAAAACCTTGAAAATTCATTAAACAAGGAGTCTTTGATAATGACTAACAATTTCTTCCAAGTATTTGAGGTATAATTACTAAATAATGAGATTGTCTTTTTCTTTCTTGCGAACAAGGCTCCACCTTTTTGTGCAATAACACCATTCACAATTAAAGATCTTGAAAATAAACTTGTGTCCAACAGTAGGTAATATATTCAAGGCAACAAGCACATCTATACTCCCTTGGAATAAGGAATCTGTTGAATTTTCTTTAAACTAAAAGTCTTTGATGATGACTAACTTTCTTTCAAATGCTTCTGGTATAATTACTGATTAACAAGACAGTCTCTTCATTTTCTTCCGAACAAGGCTCCACATTTTGTTACAATAACTCATTCAGACTTAATGATCTTGAAAATAACTTGTGTACCCGCAATAGGCAATATATTCATGGCAATAAGCACATTCATACTGCCTTGGAACTAAAATCCCTTGAATTTCTTTAAATAAGGAGTCTTTGATGATAACTAACTTTCTTTCAAGTATTTACGGTATAATTATTGATTACTAAGACCCTCTCTTCATTGCCTCCTACAAAGACTCCTCCTTTGGTTGCAATAACTCATTATAATGATCTTGCAAATAGCTTGTATGCCCACAACAGGCACTATATTTATGGCAACAATCACATCTATACTCCCTTGGAACTAGGAATCCGTTGAATTTCATTAAACAAGTAGTCTTTAATGATAACTAGCATTTCTTTCAAGTATTTGCGGTATAATTTCTAAGTAATGAGACTATCTTTTCATTTCTTCCTAACAAGGCTCCACATTTTCTTGCAATAACTCATTCACTCTTAATGATCTTGAAAATGGCTTGTGGGCCAAATCAGGTAATATATTCATGGCAACAAGCACATCTACTCCCTTGGAACAAGGAATCCGTTGAATTTCTTTAAACTAGATGTCCTTGATGATGACTAGCTTTTCTTTCAAATGTTTGCGGTATATTACTGATTAATGAAACGGTTTCTTCATTTCTCCAAACAAGACTCCACATTTTGTTTTAATAACTCATTCACACTTAAGGACCTTGCAACTAGTTTTTTGCCCACAATAGGCACTATAATTCATGGCAACAAGCTCATATATTCTCCCTTAGAACTGGGAATCCATTGAATTTCACTAAACAAGCAGTTTGTGGTGATGACTAGCTTTTCCTTAAAGTATTTGCGGTATGATTACTGATGAATGAGACTATCTCTCCATTTCCTCTTACCAGGACTCCTCCTTTTGTTGCCTTAACTCATTCACACTTAATAATTATGAAAATAGCTTGACTGTTCACAACAGGCACTATATTCATCGCAACAAGCACATCTACACTCCCATGGAAATAGGAATCCATTGAATTTCATTAACGAGGAATCTTTGATGATGACTAGCATTTCTTTCAAGTATTTGCGATATAACTACTCAATAATGAGACCATCTCTTCATTTCTTCCTTACAATGCTCCACCTTTTGTTGCAATAACTCATTCACACTTAATGATCTTGAAAATAGTTTGAGTGCCCACAATAGGCATTATATTCAAGGCAACAAGCACATCTATACTCCCTTGGATCTAGGAATCTATTGGAATTTCATTAAACAAGGAGTGTTTGATGATGACTAACATTTTTTTCAAGTATTTGCAGTATCATTATTTAATAATGAGATTGTCTCTTCATTTCTTGCAAAAAAGGCTCAGCCTTTTGTTGCAATAACACATTCACAACAAGCACTATATTCATGGCAACAAGCACATCTATACTCCCTTGGATCTAGGAATTAGTTGAATTTCATTAAACAAGAAGTCTTTAATGATAAATAGCATTTTTTTCAAGTATTTGTAGCATAAGAGTAATGAGACTGTCTCTTCATTTCTTCCAAACAAGGCTCAACATTTTCTTGCAATAACTTATTCACTCTTAATGATCCTGAAAATAGCTTGTGTGCCAACAACAAGCAAGATATTCATGGCAACAAGCACATCTATACTCCCTTGAAACAAGGAATCTGTTGAATTCCTTAAAACTAGAAGTCTTTCATGATGACTAGCTTTTCTTTCAAGTGTTTGCGGTATAATTACTGATTAATGAGACTGTCTCTTCATTTCTTCCCAACAAGGCTCCACATTTTGTTGCAATAACTCATTCACTCTTAATGATCATGAAAATAACTTGTGTGCCCACAACAGGCACTATATTCATAGCAACAAGCACATCTAAACTCCCTTGGAACTAGGAATTTGTTAAATTTCATTAAACTAGAAGCGTTTAATGATGACTAGCTTTTCTTTCAAGTGTTTGCGGTATAATTATTAAATAATGAAACCATCCCATCATTTCTTCCAAACAAGGCTGCACCTTTTGTTGCAATTACTCATTCACACTTAATGATCTTGAAAATAGCTTGTGTACCCACACCAGGCAATATATTCATGTCCACAAGCATATCTATACTCCCTTGGAACTGGGAATCCGTTGAATTTCATTAAACAAGAAGTCTTTAATGATTACTAGCATTTTTTTCAAGTATTTGTGGTATAATTTTTTAGTAATGAGACTGTCTCTTCATTTCTTCCAAACAAGGTTCCACATTTTGTTGCAATAACTCATTCACTCTTAATGATCTTGAAAATAGCTTGTGTGCCCCCAACAGACACTATATTCATAGCAACAAGCACATCTAAACTCCCTTGGAATTGGGAATCCATTGAATTTCATTAGACTAGAAGCCTTTAATTATGACTGGCTTTTCTTTCAAGTGTTTGCGGTATAATCATTAAATAATGAGACCGTCTTTTCATTTCTTCCAAACAAGGCTGCACCTTTTGTTGCAATTACTCGTTCACACTTAATGATCTTGAAAATAGCTTGTGTACCCACACTAGATAATATATTCATGGCAACAAGCACATTTATACTCCCTTGGAACTAGGAAACCCTTGAAATTCATTAAACAAGCAGTCTTTGATAACGACTAACATTTCTTTCAAGTATTTGAGGTATAATTACTGAATAATGAGACCATCTCTTTATTACTCGCAAAAAAGGCTCCACCTTTTGTTGCAATAACACATTCACAAGTAAAGATCTTGAAAATATCTTGTGTGCCAATAGCAGGTAATATATTCATGGCAACAAGCACATCTATACTCCCTTGGAACAAGGAATCCGTTGAATTTCTTTAAACTAGAAGTCCTTGATGATGACTAGCTTTTCTTTCAAATGTTTCCGGTATAATTACTGATTAATGAGACGGTCTCTTCATTTCTTCCAAACAAGGTCCCACATTTTGTTGCAATAACTCATTCAGACTTAATGATCTCAAAAATAGCTTGTGCACCCATAACAGACACTATATTCATAGCAACAAGCACATCTAAACTCCCTTGGAACTGGGAATCTATTAAATTTCATTAAACTAGAAGCATTTAATGATGACTAGCTTTTCTTTCAATTGTTTGCGGTATAATTATTAAATAATGAGACCATCCCATCATTTCTTCCAAACAAGGCTGCACCTTTTGTTGCAATTACTCATTCACACTTAATGATCTTGAAAATAGCTTGTGTACCCACACCAGGCAATATATTCACGTCCACAAGCATATTTATACTCCCTTGAAACTAGGAATCCGTTGAATTTCATTAAACAAGAAGTCTTTAATGATAATTAGCATTTTTTCCAAACAAGATTCCACATTTTGTTGCAATAACTCATTTACTCTTAATGATCATGAAAATAGCTTGTGTGCCTGCAACAGGCACTATATTCATAGCAACAAGCACATCTAAACTCCCTTAGAACTAGGAATCTGTTAAATTTCATTAAACTAGAAGCCTTTAATGATGACTAGCTTTTCTTTCAAGTGTTTGCAGTATAATTATTAAATAATGAGACCATCCCATCATTTCTTCCAAACAAGGTTGCACCTTTTGTTGCAATTACTCATTCACACTTAATGATCTTGAAAATAGCTTGTGTACCCACACCAGGCAATATATTCACGTCCACAAGCATATCTATACTCCTTTGGAACTAGGAATCCATTGAATTTCATTAAACAAGGAGTCTTTGACGATGACTAGCTTTTCCTTCAAGTATTTGCGGTATAATTACTGATTAATGAGACTATCTCTTCATTTGCTCCTACTAGGACTCCGCCTATTGTTGCGATAACTGATTCTAATGATCTTGCAAATAGCTTGTGTGCCCACACCAGCCACTATATTTGATGATGGCTAGCATTTCGTTTATGTATTTGCGGTATATTTATTGAATAATGAGACTGTCTCTTCATTTCTTCCAAACAAGGCACCACCATTTGCTGCAATAACTCATTCACACATAATGATCGTCAAAATAGCTTGTGTGCCCACAACTGGCAATATATTCATGGCAATAGGCACATCTATACTCCCTTGGTACTAGGAATCCCTTGAATTTCATTCAACAAGGAGACTTTGATGATGACTAGCATTTCTTTCAAGTATTAGCGTTATAATTATTGAATAATGAAACCATCTTTTCATTTCTTCCTAACAGGACTCCACCTTTTGTTGTAATAACTCATTATAATGATCTTGAAAATAGCTTGCGTGCCCACAATAGGCACTATATTCTTGACAATAAGCACTTTTACACTCCCTTGGAACTAGGAAACCATTGAATTTCATTAAATGAGGAGTCTTTGATGATGATGAGCATTTTGTTCAAGTATTTGTGGAATAATTATTGGATAATGAGACCGTCTCTTCATTTCTTCCAAAACCCGACACTACCTCTTGTTGCAATAACTCATTCACTCTTAATGATCTTGAAAATAACTTGTATCCCCACAACAAGCAACATATTCATGCCAACAAGCACATCTATACTCCCTTGGAACTAGGAAGCCCTTGAATTTCATTAAAAAAGGTGTCTTTGGTGATGACTAGCATTTTTTACTAGTATTTTTCTACTTAATTACAGATTAATAACACTGTCTTTTGATTTCTTCCGAACAATGCTCCACATTTTGTTGTAATTACCCATTCACACATAATGATCAAGAAAATAGCTTATGTGCCCACAATAGACAATATATTCATGGCAAGAAGGCCACCAATACTCCCTTGTTGCTAGGAAACCCTTCAATTTCATTAAACTTGGAGTCTTTGATGATGACTACCATTTCGTTCAAGTATTTGCGGTATAATTACTGAATAATGAGACCGTCTCTTTATTTCTTCCAAACACTTCTCTCCCTTTTGTTTCAAAAACTCATTCACTCTTAATTATTGTATGCCCACAACAGGCAATATATTCATGACAACAAGCACATATATGCTCCCTTGGAACTAGGAAGCCCTTGAATCTCATTAAACAAGGTGTCTTTGGTGATGACTAGCATTTTTTTCTATTATTTTCTGCTTAATTATAGATTAATGACACCGTTTTTTGATTTTTTCCTAACAATGCTCCACTTTTTGTTGTAATTACCCATTCACACATAACGTTCAGGAAATTAGTTTGTGTGTCCACAACACATAATATATTCCTGGCAATGAGCCCACCTATACTCCCTTCGAACTAGGAAACCGTTGAAATTCATTAAACAGGGAGTCTTTGATGATGATTAGCATTTCATTCATGTATTTGCAGTATAATTATTGAATAATAAGATTGTCTCTTTATTTCTTTCAAACAAGGCAACGCCATTTGTTGCAATAACTCATTTATACTTAATGATCTTCAAAATAGCTTTTATGCCAGCAACAGTCATTATATTCAGGGCAACAGGCACATTTATACTCCCTTGGTACTAGGAATCCATTGAATTTCTTTCAACAAGGAGTCTTTGATGATGACTAGCTTTTCTTTCAATTATTAGCATTATAATTACTGAATAATGAAACTGTCTTTTCATTTCATCCTAACAAGACTCCACCTTTTGTTGTAATAACTCATTGTAATGATTTTGAAAATAGCTTGCATGCCCACAACAGGCACATTATTCTTGATAACAAACACTTCTATACTCCCTTGGAACTAGGAAATCATTGAATTTCATTAAACAAGGAGTCTTTGATGCTGACCAGCATTTTGTTCAAGTATTTGTGGTATAATTACTAAATAATGAGACCGTCTCTTCATTTCTTGCAAACACTGCTCTCCCTTTTGTTATGATAACTCATTCACTCTTAATGATCTTGAAAATAGCTTGTGTGCCCACAACAGGCAATATATTCATGGCAGCAATCACATCTATGCTCCCTTGGTACTAAGAATCCCTTAAATTTCATTAAACAAGGAGTTTGTGATGATGTCTAGCATTTCGTTCAAGTATTTGTGGTATAATTACTGAATAATGTGTTCATCTCTTCATTTCTTCCAAACAAGGCACCACTATTTGTTGCAATTACTCATTCACACTTAATGATCTTCAAAATAGTTTGTGTGTCCACAACAAGCAACATATTTAGGGCAATAAGCATATCAATACTCCCTTAGAACTAGGAATCTATTGAATTTCAATAAACAAGGAGTCTTTCTTCATGACTACCATTTTTTACAATTATTTTCTACTTAATTCCAGATTAATGACACTATCTCTTGATTTCTTGCTAACAATGCTCCACCTTTTGTTGTAATAACTCATTCACACTTAATGATGTTGAAAATAGCTTATGTGCCCATAACAAGCAATATATTCATGGCAACAAGCACATCTATAGTCCCTTGGAACTAGGAATTTGTTAAATTTCTTTAAACAAGGAGCCTTTGATGATGACTAGCATTTCTTTCAAGTATTTGCAGTATAAATTACTAAATAATGAGACCGTCTCTTCATTTCTTCCAAACAGTCTATCACCATTTGTTGCATTAACTCATTCACACATAATGATTTAGAAAATAGCTTGTGTGTGATGAGAACCATAGAGATAATGGGTGGAAGGCTTCAATGGATGTAAGAGGTCCATTACACATTCCAGAAGGCCCAATAACACAAGTTAGAGCTTTAATTGATACAAGAGGTCTATTGCACATTCTAGAAGGCCTAATAACATAGACTAGAGCCAGAAAGATGAAAAAAGTACTAAATAGGCTGATTAAGGACATTCAGGCCAACCAAGTTTCAAATAGTGCAAATTCAAGTTTGAAAGAGAGTCCAGACCTTATTAATATCATTGGAGTATTTAAAGAGTTAGAACAAAGTAATAGTAGTCACTCCAAATTTAGAGTTTATTTTCTGTGTAAGAATTTGTCCCTAGGTAGGAATTCCTCCTAAATAAGGAATTGTCCTAAATAGGAATTTATGCCTCTTTAGGATTGCTATTTTAGCCTATAAATAGGCACCCTTGTAAAATATCAAACAACTTTGAGCGAAATAGAAAGCAAGAGTTTTCTTCATGCGAAAAACCCCAAAAAGACATGGCTTAGAGACCCAACGCACACAAGGAATCAAAGAACAACTAGGAAAGCTAAATCAAAGTTTAATAATAGAAACCCTAGACCCAATTTTTGAAGGAACACGAACCTAGGGTATTCAAAAACGATATGGACGCCACACTCTAGAAAAGAAAGGAATCGAGAGTGATAAGTCGATTTGAATGCCACAAGAAGAAGTACCTCTTGATAAGTTCTTTAGTTCTCAAAAGAACTGAGGGAGAAAAACCCGTTCTTTCTATTTCACTTAAAGTTGTCTGATTTCCAGAGCTTACAAGGGGTGCTTATTTATAGGCTAAGATAGCAATCCTAAAGAGGCATAAATTCCTACTTAGGAGAAATCCTTATTTTGGAGGAATTTCGGACAAATTCTAGCACATACAATAAACTCCTATTTATGAGTGAATGTTATTACTTAGTCTGACCCATTAAGTATTCCAATTATATTAATTAGGCCTGAACTCTCTTTCAAACTTGAATTCGCACCATTTGAAACTTGGTTGGCCTAAGTGTCCTCAATCAGCCCATTTAGTGCTTCTTTAATCTTTTTGGCTCTAGCTCATGTTATTGGGCCTTCTGAAATGTGTAATGGACCTCTTACATCCATTGAAACTCTAGCTCGTGTTATTGGGCCTTTTAGAATGTGCAATGGACCTCTTACATCTATTGAAGCCTTTCACCCTTCATCTCCATCGTTCTCGAATATTGGGTCTAGGGTTTCTAATATTAAACTCTGATTTAGCTTTCCTGGTTGTTCAATCCTTCCTTTTATGTGTTGGGTCCCTAAGCCACGTCTTTTTGGGGTTTTATGCATCATTTCTCCTTCAATTCTTTTAAGAACTAAAGAACTGATCAAGACATACTTCTTCTTGTGGTGTTCAAATTGACTTATCACTCCCAATTCCTTTCTTTTCTGGAGTGTGGCATCCATATCCTTCTTAAACACCCTAGGTTTGTGCTCCTTCAAATGTTGGGTCTAAGGTTTGTGTTATTAAACTCTGATTTATCTTTCCTTGTTGTCCCTTCATTCCATGTGTACATTGAGTCCCTAAACCACATTTTTTTGGGGTTTTCCGCTTTAGTGTGTCCAACACAGGCAATATATTCATGGCAACAGGAAACCGTTGAATTTCATTAAATAAAGAGCCTTTAATGATGACTAGCATTTTGTTCAAGTATTTGCGGTATAATTACTAAATAATGAGGCTGTCTCTTCATTTCTCCCAAAAGAGGCTCCATGTTTTGTTGCAATAACTCATTCACACTTAATGAGCTTGAAAATATCTTATAAGCCTAGAACAAGCAATATATTCATGGCAATAAGTACATCTATACTCCTTTGGAACTAGGAAACCATTGAATTTCATTAAACTAGGAGACTTTGATGATGACTAGCATTTTGTTCAGGTATCTGGGGTATAAGTACTAAATATTAAGACCGTGACATCATTTCCTCCAAACAAGGTTCCACCTTTTGTTGCAATAACTCATTCACACATAATGATCTTGAAAATAGCTTGTGTGCCCATAACAAGCAATATATTCATTGCAACAAGCACATCTACACTCCCTTGTAACTAAGAATCCATTGAATTTCATTAGACAAGGAGTCTCTGGTGATGACTAGCTTTTTCTACAAGTATTTTCTACTTAATTACAGACTAATGACAACATTTCTTGATTTATTCCTGACAATGCTCCACTTTTTCTTGTAATTACCCATTCACACATAATGATCGGGAAAATAGCTTGTGTGCCCACAATAGACAATATATTCATGGCAACGAGCCCGCCTATACTCCCTTGGAACCAGAACACTATTGAATTTCATTAAACTTGGAGTCTGTGATGATGACCAGCATTTCGTTCAAGTATTTGCAGTATAATTACTGAATAACGAGACCGTCTCTTCATTTCTTTCAAACAGGACTCTACCTTTTGTTGCAATAACTCATTCACTCTTAATGATCTTGATAATATCTTGTGTGCCCACAACAGGCAATATATTCATGGCAACAAGCACATCTATACTACCTTGGAACTAGGAATCCATTGAATTTCATTAAACAAGTAGTCTTTGATGATGACTAGCATTTTTTACTAGTATTTTCTACTTAATTACAGATTAATGATACAGTCTCTTGATTTCTTCCTAACAATGCTCCACATTTTGTTGTAATTACCCATTTAGACATAATGATCAGGAAAATAGCTTGTTTGCCTACAATAGACAATATATCCATGGCAACGAGCCCACCTATACTCCCTTGGAACTAGGAAATGAATGAATTTCATTAAACTTAGAGTCTTTGATGATGACTAGCATTTCGTTTAAGTATTTGTGGTATAATTACAAAATAATGAGACCGTCACTTCATTTCTTCGAAACACGACTTTACCTTTTCTTGCAAAAACTTAGTCACTCTTAATAATCTAAAAAATAACTTGTGTGCCCACAACAGGCAATATATATTATTGGCATTAGAAAGCCCTTGAATTTCATTAAATAGCTTATGTGCCCACAACAAGCACATCTATACTCCCTTGGAACTAGAAAGCCCTTGAATTTCATTAAACAAGGTGTCTTTGGTGATGACTAGCATTTTTTACTAGTATTTTCTACTTAATTATAGATTAATGACACCCTCTCTTAATTTCTTCCTAACAATGCTCCACAATTTGTTGCAATTAACGATTCATACTTAATGATCTTGAAAATAGCTTGTGTGCCCAAAATAGGCAATATATTCATAGCAAGAAGCACATCTATACTCCCCTGGAACTAGGAATTCGTTGAATTTCATTAGACAAGGAGTCTTGGTGATGACTAGCATTTTCTACAAGTATTTTCTACTTAATTACAAAAAATGACAACGTTTCTTGATTTATTCCTATCAATGCTCCACTTTTTGTTGTAATTACCCATTCATACGTAATGATCAGGAAAATACCTTGTGTGCCCATAACAGACAATATATTCATGGCAACGAGCCTAGCTATACTCCCTTGGAACTAGGAATCCATTGAATTTCATTAAACTTGGAGTCTATGATGATGACTAGTATTTCATTCAAGTATTTGCGGTATAATTACTGAATAACGAGACCGTCTCTTCATTTCTTTCAAACACATATCTACCTTTTGTTGCAATAATTCATTCACTCTTAATGATCTTGAAAATAGCTTGTGTGCCCATAATAGGCAATATATTCATGGCAACAAGCACATTTATACTCCCTTGGAATTAGGAAGTCCTTGAATCTCATTAAATAAGGAGTCTTTGGAGATGATTAGCATTTTTTACTAGTATTTTCTTCTTAATTACAGATTAATGACATCGTCTCTTGATTTCTTCCTAACAATGCTCGACATTTTGTTGTAATTATCCATTCACACATAATGATCAGGAAAATAGCTTGTGTGCCCACAATAGACAATATATTCATGGCAATGAGCCCACCTATACTCCCTTGAAACTAGGAAACCCTTGAATTTCTTTAAACTTGGAGTCTTTAATGATGACTAGCATTTCATTCAAGTATTTGATGTATAATTACTGAATAATGAGACCGTCTTTTCATTTCTTCCAAACACAACTCTACCTTTTGTTGCAGAAACTCATTCACTCTTAATGATCTTGAAAATAGCTTGTGTGCCCACAACAAGCAATAAATTCATGGCAACAAGCACATATATACTCCCTTGGAACTAGGAAGCCCTTGAATCTCATTAAACAAGGTGTGCTTGGTGATGACTAGCATTTTTTACTAGTATTTTCTACATAATTACAAATTAATGACACTGTCTCTTGATTTCTTCCTAACAATGCTCCATATTTTGTTGTAACTACCCATTCACACATAATGATCAGGAAAATAGCTTGTGTGCCCATAACAAGCAATATATTCATGACAACGATCACATCTATACTCCCTCGGAACTAGGAAGCCCTTGAATCGCATTAAACAAGGTGTCTTTGGTGAGGACTAGCATTTTTTACGAGTATTTTCTACTTAATTACAGATTAATGATATCGTCTTTTGATTTCTTCCTAACAATGCTCCACATTTTCTTGTAATTACCCATTCACACATAATGATCAGGAAAATAGGTTATATGCCCTCAACAAACAATATATTCATGACAAAGAGCCCACCTATACTCCCTTGGAACTAGGAAATGCATGAATTTCATTAAGCTTGGAGTCTTTGATGATGACTTGCATTTCGTTCAAGTATTTGTGGTATAATTACTGAATAATGAGACCGTCTTTTCATTTCTTCCAAACACGACTCTACCTTTTGTTGCAATAACTCATTCACTCTTAATGATCTTGAAAATAGCTTATGTGCCCACAATAAGCAATATATTAATGGCAACAAGCACATCTATACTCCCTTGCAACTAGGAAGACCTTGAATCTCATTAGACAAGGTGTCTTTGGTGATAACTAGCATTTTTTTCTAGTATTTTCTACTTAATTACAGATTAATGACACTGTCTCTTGATTTCTTGCTAACAATACTCCACTTTTTATTGTAATTACCCATTCACACATAATGATCAGGAAAATAGCTTGTGTGCCCACAACAGACAGTATATTCATGGCAACAAGCCCACCTATACTCCCTTGGAACTAAGAAACCCTTAAGTTTCATTAAACTTGGAGTCTTTGATGATAACCAGCATTTTGTTCTAGTATTTGCAGTATAATTGCTGAATAACAAAATCGTGATGCAGAAAACCCTAAAAAGATGTGGCTTAGGGACCTAATGCACACAAGGAATCAATGAACAACCAAGAAAGCTAAATCAAAGTTTAATAACACAAACCCTAGACCTAATATTCAAAGGAACACGAACCTAGGGTATTCAAGATGCCACACTCTAGAAAAGAAAGGAATTAGGAGTGATAAGTCGATTTGAATGCCATAAGAAGAAGTACCTCTTGATAAGTTCTTTAGTTCTCAAAAGAACCGAGGGAGAAAAACCCTTTCTTTCTATTTCACTCAAAGTTGTATGATTTTCTAGAGCTTACAAAGGGTGCATATTTGTAGGCTAAGATAGCAATCCTAAAGAGGCACAAATTCCTACTTAGGACAATTCCTTGTTTAGGAGGAATTCCTATCTAGAGACAAATTCTTACATAGAAAATAAACTCCTAATTTGGAGTGACTACTATTACTTAGTCCTAACTCTTTAAGTACTCCAATGATATTAATATGGTCTGGACTCTCTTTCAAGCTTGAATTCGCACCATTTAAAGCTTGTTTGGCCTAAACGTTCTTAATCAACCCATTTAGCCTTCTAGTCATCTTTCTGGCTTCAACTTGTGTTATTGGGTCTTCTGGAATGTGCAGTGGACCTCTTGCATCAATTGAAGCTCTAGCTCATGTTATTGGGCCTTATGGAATGTGCAATGGACCTCTTGCATCAATTAAAGCTGTAGCTCATGTTATTGGATCTTCTAGAATGTGCAATGGACCTCTTGCATCCATTGAAACCTTCCACCCATCATCTCTATGGTTCTCATCATTCCCCCTTTCCTCAAAAAGATTCATCCTCAAATCATCACCTTGTTTGTACTTGATGATGTAGGGAAAGGTTTGAATGAATTTGATCCACTTAGCATGTCTTTTGTTCAACTTTCCTTGTACAAGTAGGATAAGAACAGTACAAGGACTCATGCTTTCCTTTACATAGCCTTTTGAAATAAGTTCCTCAACCTGCCTTTGAAGCTCCTTTGTCTCCTTGGGATTGCTCCTATATGCTGGCCGGTTTGGAATGGATGCACTAGGGATGAAATCAATTTGAGGTTTAATTCCTCTCTTTGGTGGCAATCCACTTGGGACATGGTTAGAGAATACATCTTCAAATTCCTGCAACAGAACAACGACAACACTAGGCAACAACAAGTCAAACTTGTTAGTGTTAAAATAAGCCTCTTTGTACAAAAGTATGATTATAGGTTGTTTGGCAAAAATTGCTCTTTTGACATCACTTTCTTTTGTATAACAACTGTCTATTTTCTTCTCTTTCTCTTGTGTTCTCACGTTTTCTCCTCTCTTTTCTCTCTTTTCTCTCACGTTAGTGTTAAATTGTTATTGCATGGTGTTGATCATGAATGACATGTTAACAGCTCCCTTTTGAGCAGTACCTTTGTCTTCCGAAGTCATATTATTTCTTCTGATTTAGAGCCAGGCTCTGATACCAACTAATGCAGAAAACCCCAAAAAGACGTGGCTTAGGACCCAACACACACAAGGAATTAAAGAACAACTAGGGAAGCTAAACCAGAGTTTAATAACACAAACCCTAGACCCAATATTCAAAGGAACATGAACCTAGAGTATTCAAGAAGGATTTGGATGCCACACTCCAAAAAAGAAAGGAATTGGGAGTGATAAGTCGATTTGAACGCCACAAGAAGAAGTACCTCTTGATAAGTTCCTTAGTTCTTAGAAGAACGCTTTTTATTTCACTCAAAGTTGTCTGATGTATTGTTTGATGTGATTTTTCAGAGTTTACAAGGAGTGCCTATTTATAGGCTAAGATAGCAATCCTAAAGAGGCATAAATTCCTACTTAGGACAATTCTTTGTTTAGGAGGAATTCCTATCTAGAGACAAATTCTTACATAGAAAATAAACTCCTAATTTGGAGTGACTATTATTACTTAGTCCTAACTCTTTAAGCACTCTAATGATATTAACATGGATTGAACTCTCTTTCGAGGTTGAATTCGCACCATTTGAAACTTGTTTGGCCTGAACATTCCTAATCAGCCCATTTAGCCTTCCACTCATCTTTTTGGCTCAAACTAATGTTATTAAGTCTTCTGGAATGTCCAATGGACCTCTTGCATCGATTGAAGCTCTAGCTCATGTTATTGGGCCCTCTGGAATGTGCAATGGACCTCTTGCATCAATCAAAGTTGTAGCTCATGCTATTGGGCCTTCTGGAATGTGCAATGGACCTCTTGCATCCATCAAAGCCTTCCACCCATCATCTTTACAGTTCTCATCAGACCGTCTCTTCATTTCTTCCAAACACAGCTCTACCTTTTGTTGCCATAACTCATTCACTCTTAATGATCTTGAAAATAGCTTCTGTGCCCACAATAGGCAATATATTCATTGCAACAAGCACATATATACTCCCTTGGAACTAGGAAGCCCTTGAATCTTATTAAACAAGGTGTCTTTGGAGATGACTAGCATTTTTTACTAGTATTTTCTACTTAATTACATATTAATGACATTGTCTCTTGATTTCTTCCTAACAATGCTCCACATTTTGTTGTAATTAACCAATCACACATAATGATCAAGAAAATAGCTTGTGTGCCCTCAACAAACACTATATTCATGGCAATGAGCCCACCTATACTCTCTTGGAACTAGGAAACACATGAATTTCATTAAACTTGGAGTCTTTGATGATGACTTGCATTTCATTTAAGTATTTGTCGTATAATTACTGAATAATGAGACCATCTCTTCTTTTGTTCCAAACACGGCTTTACCTTTTGTTGCAATAACTCATTCACTCTTAATGATCTTGAAAATAGCTTGTGTGCCCATAACAAGCAATATATTCATGGCAACAAGCACATCTATACTCTCTTGGAACTAGGAAGTCCTTGAATCTCATTAAACAAGGTGTCTTTAAAGATGACTAGCATTTTTTACTAGTATTTTCTACTTAATTATAGATTAATGACACTGTCTCTTGATTTCTTCCTAACAATGCTTTGTTTTTTGTTGTAATTACCCATTCACACATAATGATTAGGAAAATAGCTTGTGTACCCACAACAGACAATATATTCATGGCAACGAGCCCACCTATACTCCTCTGAAACTAGGAAACCGTTGAATTTCATTAAACTTGGAGTCTTTGATGATGACTAGCATTTCGTTCAAATATTTGTGGTATAATTACTAAATGATGACACCGTCTCTTCATTTCTTCCAAACAAGGCTCCACCTTTTGTTGCAATTACTCATTCAAACTTAAGGATCTTGATCATAGCTTGTGTGCCCACACCAGGCACTATATTTATGGCAACAAGCATATCTATACTCCCTTGAAACTAGGAATCCATTGAATATCATTAAACAAGGAATCTTTAATAATGACTAGCTTTTCCTTCAGGTATTTGCAATATAGTTACTAACTAATAAGACAGTCTCTTCATTTCTTCCTAAGAAGGCTCTAACTTTTTCTGCAATAACTCATTCACACTTAGTGATTTTGAAAATAGTTTGTCTACCCACAATAGGCACTATATTCATGGCAAAAAGCACATCTATACTCCCTCAGAACTAAGAGTCATTGAATTTCATTAAATAAGGAGTCTTTGATGATGACAAGCATTTCTTTCAGGTATTTGCAGTATAATTACTTACTAATGATAGCGTCTCTTTATTTCTTCCTAAGAAGGCTCCACCTTTTGTTACGATAACTCATTCAAAATTAATCATCTTAAAAATAGCTTGTGTGCCCACAACAAGCAATATATTCATGGCAACAAGCAAATTTATACTCCCTCAGAGCTAGGAATCCCTTGACTTTTATTAAACAAGGAGTCTTTGATGATGACTAGCATTTCATGCAAGTATTTATAGTATAATTACTAAATAATGAGACTATCTCTTCATTTCTTCCTAACGAGGTTTCAGCTTTTGTTGCAATAACTCATTCTAATGATCTTGAAAATAGCTTATGTGTCAACACCAGACACTATATTCATTGTAGGGAGCACATCTACACTCCCTTGGAGCAAGGAATCTGTTGAATTTCTTTACACTAAAAGTCTTTGATGATGACAACTTTTTCTTTCAAGTGTATGCAGTATAATTACTGATTAATGAGACCATCTCTTCATTTCTTCCAAACAAGGCACCAACTTTTGTTGCAATTACTCATTCATAATTAATCAACATGAAAATAGCTTGTGTGCCCACTACAGGCAATATATTCATAGCAACAAGCACATCTATACTCCCTTGGAACTAAGAATCTATTAAATTTCATTAAACAATGAGTCTTTGATGATGACCAACATTTCGTTCAGATATTTGCGGTATAATTTCTGAATAATGAGACTGTCTCTTCATTTCTTCCAAACAAGGCTCCACCTTTTGTTGCAATCACTCATTCACACTTAATGATCTTCAAAATAGCCTGTATGCCCACAACAAGCAATATATTCATGACAACAAGCATATCTATACTCTCTTGAAACTAGGAATCCATTTAATATCATTAAACAAGGAATCTTTAATGATGACTAGCATTTCCTTCAAGTATTTGCAGTATAGTTACTGACTAATAAGACAGTCTCTTCATTTCTTCCTAAGAAGGCTCCAACTTTTTTTGAAATAGCTCATTCACACTTAGTGATTTTGAAAATAGCTTGTCTGCCCACAACAGGTACTATATTCATGGCAAAAAGCACATCTATACTCCCTCGGAACTAAGAGTCATTGAATTTCATTAAATAAGGAGTCTTTGATGATGACAAGCATTTTGTTCAAGTATTTGCGGTATAATTATTGAATAATGAGACCACCTGTCCATTTCTTCGAAACAAGGCTCCACATTTTGTTGCAATAATTCATTCATACCTAATGATCTTGACAATACCTTGTGTGCCCAGAACAGGCAATATATTCATGGTAACAAGCACATCTATACTCCCTTGGAACTAGGAATCCCTTGAATTTCATTAAACAAGGAGTTTTTTATGATGAGTAACATTTCATTCAAGTATTTGTGGTATAATTACTAAATAATGAGAACATCTCTTCATTTCTTGCAAACAGGGCTTTACCTTTTGTTGCAATAACTCATTCACACTTAATGATCTTGAAAATAGCTTGTGTGCCCACACTAGGCATTATATTCATGGCAATAAGCACATCTATATTACCTTGGAACTAGGAATCCTTTGAATTTCATTAAACAAGTAGTATTTGATGATGACTAGCATTTCTTTCAAGTAATTACAATATAATTATTAAATAATGAGACTGTCTCTTCATTTCTTCCTAAAAAGGCTCCACCTTTTGTTGCAATAACTGATTAATACCTAATGATCTTGAAAATAACTTGTGTGCCCACAATAAGCAATATATTCATGGCAACAAGCACTTCTATACTCCTTTGGAACTAGGAATCCGTTGAATTTCATTAAACAAGGAGTCTTCGATGAGGACTAGCATTTCTTCCAAGTATTTATGTTATAATTATTGAATAATGAGATCGTCTGTTAATTTCTTCCAAACAAGGCTCCACCTTTTATTGCAATAACTCATTCACACCTAATGATCTTGAAAATAGCTTGTGTGCCCACAACAGGCAATATATTCATGGCAACAAGCACATCTATACTTCCTTAAAACTAGGAATCCCTTGAATTTAATTAAAAAAGGAGTCTTTGATAACGACTAGCATTTCTGTCAAGTATTTGTGGTATAATTACTAAGTAATGAGAACGTCTCTTCATGCCCTCTTACCAACACTCTAGCTTTTGTTGCAATAACTCATTCTAATGATCTTGAAAATAGCTTGCGTGCCCACAATGGGCAATATATTCATGGCAACAAGCACGTCTATACTCCCTCAAAACTCAGAATCTATTGAATTTCATTAAACAAGGAGTCTTTGATGATGACTAGCATTTCATTCAAGTATTTACGGTATAATTACTGAATAATGAGACTATCTCTTCATTTCTTTCTAACGAGACTCCACCTTTTGTTGCAATAACTCATTCTAATGATCTTGAAAATAGCTTGTGTGCCCACACCAGACACTATATTCATGGCAAAAAGCACATCTATACTCCCTTGGAACTGGGAATCTATTGAATTTCATTAAACCAAAAGTCTTTAATGATGACTTGCATTTCTTTCAAGTATTTATGGTATAATTACTGAATAATGTGATCGTCTCTTCAATTCTTCCAAACAAGGCTCAGCTTTTGTTCCAATTACTTGTTCACAATTAATCATCTTGAAAATAGCTTGTGTGCCCACAACAGGTAATATATTCATGACAACAAACACATTTATACTCCCTTAGAACTAGGAATCTATGGAATTTCATTAAACGAAGAGTCTTTGATGATGACTAGCATTTCGTTCAAGTATTTGCAGAATAATTACTGAATAATGAGACTGTCTCTTCAATTCTTCCAAATAAGGCTCCACCTTTTGTTGCAATAACTTATTCACACTTAATGACCTTAAAAATATCTTATGTGCCCACAACAGGCAATATATTCAAGGCAATAAGCATATCTATACTCTCTTGGAACAAGGAATCCATTGAATTTCATTAAACAAGGAGTCTTTGATGATAACTAGCTTTGATTTCAAGTTTTTGCAATATAATTTTTGAATAATAAGACTGTCTTTTTATTTCTTCCTAAGAAGGCTCCACCTTTTGTTGCAATAACTCATTCACACTGAATGATCTTGAAAATAGCTTGTGTGCTCACAATAGGTACTATATTCATGGGCAACCAGCACCTTTATACTCCTTCAGAACTTGGAATCCATTCAATTTCATTAAAGAAGGAGTCTTTGAAGATGACTAGTATTTTTTTCAAGTATTTGCAGTATATTACTGAATAATGACACTATCTCTTCTTTTCTTCCTAACAAGGCTCCACCTATTGTTCCAATAACCCATTCACACTTAATGATGTTGATTAGAGCTTGTGTGCGCACAATAAGCAATATATTCAAGGCAACGGAGCACATCTATACTCCCTTGGAACTAGGAATCCATTGAATTTCTTTAAAGAAGGAGTCTTTGATGATGACTAGCAATTCTTTCAAGTATTTGTGATATAATTTACTGAATAATGAAGTCATCTCATCATTTCTTTCCTAATGAGTTTCCGCCTTTTATTTGCAAGTAACTCTTTCTAATGATCTTGAAAAAGCTGTGTGCCCATAAAGACAATATATTCTTGGCAACAAGCATATCTATATTCCCTTGGAACTAGGAAACCATTTAATTTCACTTAAACAAAGGGTCTTTGATGATAAATAGATTTTCTTTCAAGTATTTGCAGTATAATTACTGAAAAATGATATCATCTCTTCATTTCTTCCAAACAAGGCTCCACCTTTTGTTGGCAATAACTCAATTCATATTTAATGATCTAAAAATACCTTGTATGCCACAACGGGCAATATAATTCATGGCACAAGCACTTCTATACTCCCTTGGAACTAGGGATCCATTGAATTTCATTAAACAAGGAGTCTTCGATGAGGGACTAGCATTTCCTTCAAGTATTTACATTATAATTATTGACATAATAAGATCATTTCTTCATTTCTTCCAACAAGGCACCACCTTTTGTTGCAATAACTCATTCACACCTAATGATCTAGAAAATAGCTTGTCTGCCTACAAAAGGCAATATATTCATGGCAACAAGCACAATATACTTCCTAGGAACTAGGAATCCATTGAATTTAATTAAAAAAGGAGTCTTTGATAATGACTAGCATTTCTTTCAAGTAGTTGTGGTATAATTACTAAGTAATGAGACTATCTCTTCATGTCGTCCTACCAGGACTCCAACTTTTGCTTGCAATAACTCATTCTAATGATCTTGAAAATAGCTTGTGTGCCCACAATAGGCAATATATTCATGGCAACAATTCATGGCAACAAGCACATCTATACTCCTTCAGAACCTCAGAATCTATTGAATTTTCATTAATGAGGAGTCTTTGATGATGACTAGCATTTCATTCAAGTATTTGCAGTATAATTACTAAAATAGTAAGACGCATCTCTTCATTTCTTCCTAACGAGGCTCTACCTTTGTTACAATAACTCATTCACACTTAATGATCTTGAAAATACTTATGTGCCCAATAATAGGTAATATGTTCATGGCAACAAGCACACTCTATACTCCCTTGGAACTAAGAACCATTGAATTTCATTAACAAAGAGTCTTGGAGATGACTAGTATTTTGTTCAAGTATTTGTGGATAATTCCTGAATAATGAGACCGTGTCTTCATTTTCTCCCAACAAGGCTCCACTTTTTATTGCACAATAACTCATTCACACTTAAAGATCTTGAAATAGCTAGTGTGCCCTTAATAGGCAATATATTTGACAACAAGCACATCTATACTCCCTTGGAACTAGAAAGCCTTGAATTTCATTAAACAAGGTGTCTTTGGTGATGACTACCATTTTTTACTTGTATTTTCTACTTAATTACAGATTAATGACATTGTCTCTTGATTTGTTCCTAACAATGTTCCACATTTTGTTGTAATTAACCATTCACACTTAATGATTTAAAAATAGCTTGTGTGCCCAAAATAGGCATACTTTCATGGCAACAAGCACATCTATACTCCTTTGGAACAAGGAATCTGTTGAATTTCATTAGACAAGGAGTCTTTGGTGATGACTTGCATTTTCTACAAATATTTTCTACTTAATTACATAACTAATGACAACATTTCTTGATTTATTCCTAACAATGCTCCACTTTTTNAAATACTTATGTGCCCATAATAGGTAATATGTTTCATGGCAACAAGCACATCTCAGTACTCCCTTGGAACTAAGAATCCATTGAATTTCATTAAACAAAGAGTCTTAGAGATGACTAGCATTTCGTTCAAGTATTTGTGGTATAATTCCTGAATAATGAGACCGTTGTCTTCATTTCTCCCAAACAAGGCTCCACCTTTATTGCAATAACTCATTCACACTTAAAGATCTTGAAATAGCTAGTGTGCCCTCAACAGACAATATATTCATGACAACAAGCACATCTATACTCCCTTGGAACTAGAAAGCCCTTGAATTTCATTAAACAAGGTGTCTTTGGTGATGACTAGCATTTTTTACTTGTATTTTCTACTTAATTACAGATTAATGACACTGTCTCTTGATTTGTTCCTAACAATGTTCCACATTTTATTGTAATTAACCATTCACACTTAATGATCTTAAAAATAGCTTGTGTGCCCAAAACAGGCAATACTTTCATGGCAACCAAGCACATCTATACTCCTTGGAACTAGGAATTTGTTGAATTTCATTTAGACAAGGAGTCTTTGGTGATGACTTGCATTTTCTACAAATATTTTCTACTTAATTACAAACTAATGACAACGTTTCTTGATTTATTCCATAACAATGCTCCACTTTTTATTGTAATTACCCATTCACACATAATGATCAGGAAACTAGCTTGTGTGCGCATAACAGACAATATATTTAGGGCAATGAGCCCAGCTATACTCCCTTGGAACAAGGAAACCATTGAATTTCATTAAACTTGAAAAATAGCTTTTGTTGCAATAACTCATTCACTCTTAATGATCTTGAAAATAGTTTGTGTGCCCACAACAGGCAATATATTCATGGCAACAAGCACATATATGCTCCCTTGCAACAAGGAAACCCATTGAATTTCATTAAACAAGGATTCTTTGATGATGACTAGCATTTCGTTTCAAGTATTTGTGGTATAATTACTGAATAATGAGACCGTCTCTTCATTTCTTCCAAAGAAGGCACCACCATTTATTACAATAACTCATTCACACATAATCATCTTCAAAATAGCTTGTGTGCCTAGAATAGGCAATATATTCAAGGCAACAGGCACATTTATACTCCCTTGGAACTAGTAGCCCTTGAATCTCATTAAACAAGGTGTGTTTGGTGATGATTAGCATTTTTACTAGTATTTTCTACTTAATTATAGATTAATAACACTGTCTCTTGATTTCTTCCTAACAATGCTTCACTTTTATTGTGATTACCCATTCAGACATAATGATAAGGAAAATAGTTTGTGTGCCCACAATAGACAATATATTTATGGTAACTAGCCCACCTATACTCCCTTGAAACTAGGAAACCGTTGAAATTTCATTCAACAAGGAGTCTTTGATGATGACTTGCATTTCGTTCAAGTATTTGCGATATAATTACTGAATAATGTGATCGTCTCCTCATTTTTTCCAAAGAAGGCTCTACCTTTTGTTGAAAATAGCTTGTGTGCCCACAATAGGCAATATATTATTGGCAACAAGCACATTTATACTCCTTTGAACTAGAAAGCCCTTAAATCTCATTAAACAAGGTGTCTATGGTGATGACTAGCATTTTTTACTAGTTTTCTCTACTTAATTACAGATTAATGACACCGTCTCTTGATTTCTTCCTAAGAATGCTCCACACTTTGTTGTAATTACCCATTCACACATAATGATTAGGAAAATAGTTTATGTGCCCACAATAGACAATATATTCATGGTAACGACCCCACCTATACTCTCTTAGAACCAGGAAACCCTTCAATTTCATTAAACTTGGAGTCATTGATGATGACTAGCATTTTGTTCAAGTATTTGTGGTATAATTACTGAATAATGAGACTATCTCTTCATTTGTTCCAAACAAGGTTCCACCCTTTGTTACGATAACTCCTTCACACTTAATGAACTTGAAAATAGCTTGTGTGCCCATAACTAGCAATATATTCATGGCAATAAGCACATCTATACTCCCTTGGATCCAGGAATCCATTGAATTTCATTAAATAGGGAGTCTTTGATGATGACTAGCTTTTCTTTCAAGTATTTGCAATATAATTACTGAATAAATAGACCATCTCTTCATTTCTTCCTAACAATGCTCCACCACTTGTTGCATTAACTCATTCGCACTTAATGGTCTTGAAAATTGCTTTTATGCCCACAACAGGCATTATATTCATGGCAACAAGCAGATCTATACTCCCTTGGATCAGGGAATGCATTGAATATCATTAAACAGGGAGTCTTTGATAATGACTAGCATTTCTTTCAAGTTGATGAGAACTGTAGAGATAATGGGTGGAAGTCTTCAATGGATGCAAGAGGTCCATTGCACATTCCGAAAGGCCCAATAACACAAGCTTCATTTCTTCCTAACAATGCTCCACCACTTGTTGCATTAACTTATTCGCACTTAATGGTCTTGAAAATTGCTTTTGTGCCCATAACAGGCATTATATTCATGGCAACAAGCAGATCTATACTCCCTTGGATCAGGGAATGCATTAAATTTCATTAAACAGGGAGTCTTTGATAATGACTAGCATTTCTTTCAAGTTGATGAGAACTGTAAAGATAATGGGTGGAAGTCTTCAATGGATGCAAGAGGTCCCATTGCACATTTCGAAAGGCCCAATAACACAAGCTAGAGCTTCAAAGGATGCAAGAGGCCCATTGCACATTTCAGAAGGCCCAATAACATAAACTAGAGCTTTAAAGGATGCAAGAGGTCCATTGCACATTTCACAAGACCCAATAGCACAAGCCCAGAGCCAGAAAGATGAAAGAAGCACTAAATGGCTTGATTAAGGATGTTCAAGCCAACCAAGCTTTAAATGTTGCGAATTTAAGTTTGAAAAAGAGTCCAGACCTTATTAATATCATTGGAGTACTTAAAGTGTTAGGACTAAGTAATAGCAGTCACTCCAAATTAGGAGTTTTTTTTTTTTGTGTAAGAATTTGTACCTAGATAAGAATTCCTCCTAAATAAAGAATTGTCCTAAGTAGGAATTTGTACCTCTTTAGGATTGTTATCTTAGCCTATAAATAGGCACCCCTTGTAAGCTCTGAAAAATCACATCAAACAATTTATCAGACAACTTTGAATCAAATAGAAAGAAAGGGTTTTTCTCCTTTGGTTCTTTTGAGAACTAACGAACTTATCAAGAGGTATTTCTTCTTGTGGCGTTCCAATCGACTTATCACTCCCAATTCCTTTCTTTTCTGGAGTGTGGCGTCCATATCCTTCTTAAACACCTCAGGTTCGTGTTCCTTTGAATGTTGGGTCTAGGGTTTGTGTTATTAAACTCTAATTTAGCTTTCCTGGTTGTTATTTGATTCCTTGTGTGCATTGGGTCCTTAAGCCATGTCTTTTTAGGGTTTTCCGCATCAGTTGGTATTAAAGCCTGGCTCTAAATCAGAAGTAATTCTATAACTTCCAAAGGTGCAGCTCAGGAGGGAGCTAGTGATGTGTCCTTGATGATCAAAGCTATGCAACAGCAATTTGACCACATGAATACCAGATTTGATGATATAAGGGAGAGGATGGATGAGCAAGCTAATACAATAGCAAAGTTGCAAAGGAGGCATGAAGAATATGAGGCTCCTAAAGCAAGAAGGCAATTGAGACGTGCCTATGACCATGAAGATGATGATTCTGTGCCATCATCAGAGAGTGAAAGTGATGGAGAGGAGTATCAAGTTAATGGAGTAGCTCTCATAACAAGGTGAGCATTGAATGTGCAAGTAATGGAAGAAAATGAGGTGCAACGAGATAACATCTTTCAAACGAGGTGTCTCATCAAAAATAAGGTATGTAGTATCATTATTAATGGTGGGAGTTGCACTAATGTTGCTAGCATAACTATGGTTGAGAAGCTGAATTTACCTATTATGAAGCATCCTAGGCCATATAAGCTTCAATGGTTGAAAGAAAGTGGTGAAGTCAAGGTAAATAAGCAAGTGCTCGTGTCATTTTCTATTGGAAGGTACCGTGATGAAGTTTTATGTGATATTGTACCTATACATGCAGGCCATATTCTATTAGGAATGCCATGGGAGTTTGATAGGCGAGTTATGCATGATGGATTCAAGAATCGATATTCCTTTGTAATGAATCAAAAACCCGTCACTCTTGTACCATTATCACCTCAACAAGCTTATGAGGATCAATTAAGGATTAAAAATGAGAGTGAACAAAAAAGAGAGATTGAAAAAAGAGAAAAAAGAGGAGAAAATGTGAGAACACAAGTGAAAGAGAAGAAAACAGAAAGTTTCTATGCAAAAGAGCAATTTTTGCCAAACAACCTATGATCATACAATACAAAGAGGCTTATTTTAACACTCACAAACTTGAACCGTCTTTGCCTATTGTTGTTGTTGTCCTATTGCAGGAATTTGAAGATGAATTCCGTGATGATGTCCCAAGTGGATTGCTACCTAAGAGAGGAATTAAGAATCAAATTGTTTTCATCCCTGGTGCATCCATCCCAAACCGGCCCACATATAAGAGTAATCCTAAGGAGACAAAGGAGCTTTAAAGGCAAGTTAAGGAACTTATTTCAAAAGGGTCTGTAAGGGAAAGCATGAGTCCTTGTGCAGTTTATGTCTTACTTGTACAAGGAAAGTTGAACAAAAGACATGCCAAGTGGATCAAATTCATTCAGACCTTTCCCCACATCATCAAGTATAAACAAGGTGATGATTCGAGGACAAATCCTTTCGAGGAAAGGGGGAATGATGAGAACTGTAGAGATGAGGAGTGGAAGGCTTTATTGGATACAAGAGGTCCATTGCACATTCTAGAAGGCCCAATAACACAAGTTAGAGCTTTAATGGATGCAAGAGGTCTATTGCACATTCCATAAGGCCCAATAACACAAGCTGGAGCCAGAAAGACGAAAGAAGCACTAAATGGGCTGATTAAGGATGTTCAAGCCAACCAAGCTTCAAATGGTTCAAATTCAAGCTTGAAAGAGAGTCTAGGCCTTATTAATATCATTGGACAACTTAATGTGTTAGGACTAAGTAATAGCAGTCACTCCAAATTAGGAGTTTATTTTCTTTGTAAGAATTTGTACCCAAATAAGAATTCCTCCTAAGTAAAGAATTGTCCAAAGTAGGAATTTGTACCTCTTTAGAATTGTTATCTTAGCCTATAAATAGGCACCCCTTGTAAACACTGAAAAATCACATCAGACAATTTATCAAACAACTTTGAGTCAAATAGAAAGAAAGGGTTTTTCTCCCTTGATTCTTTTGAGAACTAACAAACTTATTAAGAGGTATTTCTCCTTGTGGAGTTCCAATCAACTTATCACTTCCAATTCCTTTCTTTTTTGGAGTGTGGCATCCATATCCTTCTTAAACACCCTAGGTTCGTGTTCTGTCGAATATTGGGTCTAGGGTTTGTGTTATTAAACTCTGATTTAGCTTTCCTGGTTATTCTTTGATTCCTTGTGTGTGTTAGGTCCCTAAGACACGTCTTTTTGGGGTTTTCTGCATCACAAGTATTTGCAGTACAATTACTAAATAATGAGACTATCTCTTCATTTCTTCTTAACAAGGCTCCACCTTTTGTTGTGATAACACATTCACATTTAATGATCTTAAAAATAGCTTCTGTGCACACAATAGGCGCAATATTTATGGCAATAAGCACATCTATACTCCTTTGGATCTAGGAATCCAATGAATTTCATTAAATAGGGAGTCTTTGATGATGACGAGCATTTCTTTCAAGTATTTGCAATATAATCACTGAATAAATAGACCATCTCTTCATTTCTTCCTAACAAAGCTCCACCTCTTGTTGCATTAACTCATTCCCACTTAATGATCTTGAACATAGCTTTTATGCACATAACAGGCGCAATATTCATGGCAACAAGCACATCTATACTCCCTTGGATCTAGGAATCCATTGAATTTCATTAAATAGGGAGTCTTTGATGATGATTAGCATTTCTTTCAAGACTTTGCGATATAATTACAAAATAAATAGACCATCTCTTCATTTCTTCTAAACAATGCTCAACCCTTTGTTACTATAAGTTATTCACACTTAATCATCCTAAAAATAACTTGTGTGCCCATAAGAGGCACTATATTCATGGCAACAAGCACATCTATACTCCCTTAGATCTAGGAATTCATTGAATTTTATTAAATAGGGAGACTTTGATGATGATTAGCATTTCTTTCAAGTATTTGCAGTATAATTACTGAATAATGAGACAATCTCTTCATTTCTTCTTACCAAGGCTCCACCTTTTGTTGTCATAACTCATTCACACTTAATGATCTTGAAAATAGCTTCTGTGTGCACAACAGGAGCAATATTCATGGTAATAAGTACATCAATACTCCCTTGGATCTAGGAATCCAATGAATTTCATTAAATAGGGAGTCCTTGATGATGACTAGCATTTCTTTCAAGTATTTGTGATATAATTACTGAATAAATAGACCATCCCTTCTTTTCTTCCTAACAATGCTCCACCTATTGTTGCATTAACTAATTCACACTTAATGATCGTGAAAATAGCTTGTGTGCCCACAACAAGCACTATAATCATGGCAACAAGGACATCTATACTCCCTTGGATCTAGAAATCCATTGAATTTCATTAAGCAGTGAGACTTTGATGATGACTAGCATTTCTTTCAAGTATTTGTTGTATAATTACTAAATAGTGAGACCATCTCTTCATTTCCTCTTAGCAAGGCTCCACCTTTTGTTGTCATAACTCATTCACAGTTAATGATCTTGAAAATAGCTTGTGTGCCCACAACAACTACTATATTCAAGAAAACAAGCACATCTATACTCCCTTAGATCTAGGAATCCATTTAATTTCATTAAATAGGGAGTCTTTGATGATGATGAGCATTTCTTTCAAGTATTTGCGGTATAATTACTGAATAATGAGAGAGTCTCCTCATTTCTTCTTACCAAGGCTCCTCCTTTTGTTGTCATAACTCATTCACACTTAATGATCTTGAAATAGCTTTTGTGCCCACAACAAGCATAATATTCATGGCAACAAGCACATCTATACTCCCTTGGATATAGAAATCCAATGAATTTCATTAAATAGGGAGTGTTTGATGATGACTAGCATTTCTTTCAAGTATTTGTGGTATAATTACTAAATAATGAGATCGTCTCTTCATTTCTTCTTAAAAAGGATTCACTTTTTGTTGTCATAACTCATTCACAGTAAATGATCTTGAAAATAGCTTCTGTGCACACAACAAGCGCAATATTCATGGCAACAAGCACATCTATGCTCCCTTGGATCAAGGAATCTATTGAATTTCATTAGATAGGGAGTCTTTGATGATAACTAGCATTTCCTTCAAGTATTTATGATATAATTATAGAAAAAAGAGACCATTTATGATATATTTTGCACTAACTCATTCAGACTTATTGATCATGAAAATAACTTGGGTGCGCACAACAGGGACAATATTCATGGCAATAAGCACATCTATACTCCCTTGGATCTAGGAATCCTTTAAATTTCATTAAACAGGGAGTCTTTGATGACAACTAGTATTTATTTCAAGTATTTGTCGTATAATTACTAAATAATGAGGTCGTCGCTTCATTTCTTCTTAACAAGGCTCCACCTTTTGTTGTCATAACTCATTCACTCTTAATGATCATGAAAATAGCTTGTGTGCCTCTAACAAGCCCTATATTCTTGGCAACTAGCACATCTATACTCCCTTGGATCAAGGAATCCATTAAATTTCATTAAATAGGGAGTCTTTGACGATGACTAGTATTTCTTTCAAGTATTTGCAATATAATTACTAAATAAAAGACCATCTCTTCATTTCTTCCTATCAATGCTTAGCCCTTTGTTACAATAAGTCATTCACACTTAATGATCTTGAAAATAGCTTATGGGCCAACAATAGACATTATATTCATAGCAACAAGCATATCTATACTCCCTTAGATCTAGGAATCCATTGAATTTAATTGAAAGGGAGATTTTGATGATGACTAGTATTTCTTTCGAGTATTTGCGCTATAATTCTTGAGTAATGAGACCGTCTCTTCATTCCTTCTTAACAAGGCTCCACCTATTGTTGTCATAACTCATTCACACTTAATGATCTTGAAAATAGCTTCTATGCACACAACAGGTGCAATATTCAAGGCAAGAAGTAAATCTATACCCCTTTGGATCCAGGAATCCAATGAATTTCATTAAATAAGGAGTCTTTGATGATGACTAGCATTTCTTTCAAGTATTTGTGGTATAATTATTAAATAATGAGACTGCTTCTTCATTTTTTCTTAACAAGGCTTCACCATTTGTTGTCATAACTTATTCATAGTTAATGATCTTGAAAATAGCTTCTGTGCAAAGAACCAGTGAAATATTCATGACAACAAGCACATCTATACTCCCTTGGATCTAGGAATCCATTGAGTTTCATTAAATAGGGAGTTTTTGATGAGAACTAGCATTTCTTTCAAGTATTTACGATATAATTATGGAATAAATAGACCATCTCTTTATTTCTTCCTAACAGTGCTGCAGCTCTTGTTGCATTAACTCATTCACACTTAATGATCTTGAAAATAGCTTGTGTGCCCACAATAGGAACTATATTCATGGCAACAAGCACATCTATACTCTTTTTGATCTAGGAATCCTTTAAATTTCATTAAACAGAGAGTCTTTGATGATGACTAGCATTTCTTTTAAGTATTTGCGGTATAATTACTGGATAGTGAGTCTGTCTCTTCATTTCTTCTTAACAAGGCTCCTCCTTTTGTTGTCATAACTCATTCACACTTAATGACCTTGAAATAGCTTTTGTGCCCACAACAGGCACAATATTCATGGCAACAAGTACATCTATGCTCCCTTGGATCTAGGAATCCAATGAATTTCATTATGTAAGGAGTTTTTTATGATGACTAGCATTTCCTTCAAATATTTGTGCTATAATTACTAAATAATGAGACTGTCCCTTCATTTCTTCTTAACAAGGCTTCACCTTTTGTTGTCACAACTCATTCACACTTAATGATCTTGAAAATAGCTTGTGTGCCCACAACATGGTCTTTATTCATGGCCACAAGCACATCTATACTTCCTTGGATCTAGGAATCAATTGAATTTCATTAAACAAGGACTCTTTGATGATGACTAGCATTTCATTCAAGTATTTGCGGTATAATTACTGAACAATGAGACTGTCTCTTCATTTCTTCTTAACAAGGCTCCACCTTTTGTTTTCATGACTCATTCACACTTAATGATCTTGAAAATAGCTTCTGTGCACACAACAAGTGCAATATTCATGGCAATAAGCACATCTATACTCCCTTGGATTTAGCAATCCCTTGAATTTCATTAAATAAAGAGTGTTTGATGATGACTTGTATCTCTTTTAAGTATTTGCGATATAATTACTAAATAACTAGACCATCTCTTCATTTCTTCCTAACAATGCTCAACCCTTTGTTACAATAAGTCATTCACACTTAATGATGTTGAAAATAGCTTGTATGCGCACAACAAGTTCTATATTCTTGGCAATAAGCACATCTATACTCACTTAGATCTAGCAATCCATTGAATTTCATTAAATAGGGAGTGTTTGATGATGACTAGCATTTGTTTCAAGTATTTACGATATAATTATTCAATAAATAGACCATCTCTTCATTTCTTCCTAACAATGCTCCACCTCTTGTTGCATTAACTCATTCACACTTAATGATGTTGAAAATAGCTTGTGTGGCCACAACAAGGACTATATTTAAGGCAACAAGTACATCTATACTCCCTTAGACTTAGGAATCCATTGAGTTTCATTAAACAAGGAGTCTTTGATGATGACAAGCATTTCTTTCAAGTATTTGCAGTATAATTACTAAATAATGGGACCATCTCTTCATTTCTTCTTAACAAGGGTCCACCTTTTGTTGTCATAATTCATTCAAACTTAATGATCTTGAAAATAACTTATGTGCACATAATAGGTGTAATATTCATGGCAATAAGCACATCTATACTCCCTTGGATCTAGGAATCCATTGAATTTGATTAAATAGGGTGTCTTTAATGAGGACTAGCATTTCTTTCAAGTATTTGTGGTATAATTACTGAATAATGATCTTGAAAATAGCTTCTGTGCCCACAATAGGCATACTCATGGCAACAAGCACATCCATACTCCCTTGGATCTAGGAATCCATTGAATTTCATTAAATAGGCAGTCTTTGATGATAACTAGCATTTCTTTCAAGTGTTTGCCTTATAATTACTGAAGAATGAGATTGTCCCTTCATTTCTTCTGAACAATACTCAACCCTATGATACAATAAGTCATTTACACTTAATGATCTTAAAAATAGCTTGTGAGCCCACAACAAACATATATATACTCCCTTGGATCTAGGAATCCATTGAATTTCATTAAACAGGGAGTCTGTGAGTATGGCTAGCATTTCTTGCAAGTATTTGTTGTATAATTACTGAATAATGAGATCGTCTCTTCATTTCTTCTTAACAAGGCTCCACATTTTGTTGTCATAACTCATTCACACTTAATGTTCTTGAAAATAGCTTTTGTACCCATAACAGGCGCAATTCTCATGGCAACAAGCACATCTATACTCCCTTTGATCTAGGAATCCACTGAATTTCATTAAATAGGGAGTCTTTGACGATAACTAGCATTTCTTTCAAGAGTTTGCCTTATAATTACTGAATAATGAGACCGTCTCTTCATTTCTTCTGAATAGTACTCAACCCTATGATACAATAAGTCATTCACACTTAATGATCTTGAAAAGAGCTTGTGTGCCCACAACAAGCACTATATTCATGGTAACAAGCACATCTATACTCCCTCGGATCTCAGAATCCATTGAATTTCATTAAATAGGGAGTCTGTGATGATGACTAGCTTTTCTTTCAAGTATTTGCGGTATAATTACTCAATAATGTGACCGTCTCTTCATTTATTCTTAACAAGGTTCCACCTTTTGTTGTCATAACTCAATTACACTTAATGATCTTGAAAATAGCTTCTATGCACACAACAGGCACAATATTCATGGCAACAAGCACATCTATATTCCCTTCAATCTAAGAATCCATTGAATTTCATTAAAGAGGGAGTCTTTGATGATGACTAGCATTTCCTTCAAATATTTACAGTATAATTATTGAATAATGAGACTGTCTCTTCATTTCTTCTTAAGAAGGCTCCACCTTTGGTTGTCATAACTCATTCACACTCAATGACCTTGAAAATAGCTTTTGTGCACACAACAGGCGTAATATTCATGGTAACAAGCACATCTATACTCCCTTGGATTTGGGAATCAATTGAATTTCATTAAACAAGGAGTCTTTGATGATGACTAGCATTTCTTTCAAGCATTTGTGATATAATTACTGAATAATGAGACCGTCTCTTCATTTATTCTTAACAAGGCTCCACGTTTTGTTATCATAGCTCATTCACACATAATGATTTGGAAAATAGCTTTTATGCACACAATAGGCGCAATATTCATTGCAACAAGCACATCTACACTCCCTTGGATCTAGAAATCCCTTGAATTTTATTAAATAGGGAGTCTTTGATGATGACTAGTATCTCCTTCAAGTATTTACAATATAATTACTAAATAAATAGACCATCTCTTCATTTCTTCCTAACAATTCTCAACCCTTTGTTACAATAAGTCATTCACACTTAATGATCTTGAAAATAGCTTGTGTGCCCACAACAAGGTCTATATTCATGGCAACAAGCACATTTATACTCCCTTAGATCTAGGAATCCATTGAATTTCATTAAATAGGGAGTCTTTGATGATGACTTGCATTTCATTCAAGTATTTGCGGTATAATTACTGAACAATGAGACCATCTCTTCATTTCTTCTTAACAAGGCTCCACCTTTTGTTGTCCTGACTCATTCACACTTAATGATCTTGAAAATAGATTCTGTGCACACAACAAGTGCAATATTCATGGCAATAAGCACATCTATACTCCCTTGGATTTAGCAATCCCTTGAATTTCATTAAATAAAGAGTGTTTGATGATGACTTGTATCTCTTTTAAGTATTTGCGATATAATTACTAAATAACTAGACCATCTCTTCATTTCTCCCTAACAATGCTCAACCCTTTGTTACAATAAGTCATTCACACTTAATGATGTTGAAAATAGCTTGTATGCGCACAACAAGTTCTATATTCTTGGCAATAAGCACATCTATACTCACTTAGATCTAGCAATCCATTGAATTTCATTGAATAGGGAGTGTTTGATGATGACTAGCATTTGTTTCAAGTATTTACGATATAATTATTCAATAAATAGACCATCTCTTCATTTCTTCCTAACAATGCTCCACCTCTTGTTGCATTAACTCATTCACACTTAATGATGTTGAAAATAGCTTGTGTGGCCACAACAAGGACTATATTTAAGGCAACAAGTACATCTATACTCCCTTAGACTTAGGAATCCATTGAGTTTCATTAAACAAGGAGTCTTTGATGATGACAAGCATTTCTTTCAAGTATTTGCAGTATAATTACTAAATAATGGGACCATCTCTTCATTTCTTCTTAACAAGGGTCCACCTTTTGTTGTCATAATTCATTCAAACTTAATGATCTTGAAAATAACTTATGTGCACATAATAGGTGTAATATTCATGGCAATAAGCACATCTATACTCCCTTGGATCTAGGAATCCATTGAATTTGATTAAATAGGGTGTCTTTAATGAGGACTAGCATTTCTTTCAAGTATTTGTGGTATAATTACTGAATAATGATCTTGAAAATAGCTTCTGTGCCCACAATAGGCACAATACTCATGGCAACAAGCACATCCATACTCCCTTGGATCTAGGAATCCATTGAATTTCATTAAATAGGCAGTCTTTGATGATAACTAGCATTTCTTTCAAGTGTTTGCCTTATAATTACTGAAGAATGAGATTGTCCCTTCATTTCTTCTGAACAATACTCAACCCTATGATACAATAAGTCATTTACACTTAATGATCTTAAAAATAGCTTGTGAGCCCACAACAAACATATATATACTCCCTTGGATCTAGGAATCCATTGAATTTCATTAAACAGGGAGTCTGTGAGTATGGCTAGCATTTCTTGCAAGTATTTGTTGTATAATTACTGAATAATGAGATCGTCTCTTCATTTCTTCTTAACAAGGCTCCACGTTTTGTTGTCATAACTCATTCACACTTAATGTTCTTGAAAATAGCTTTTGTACCCATAACAGGCGCAATTCTCATGGCAACAAGCACATCTATACTCCCTTTGATCTAGGAATCCACTGAATTTCATTAAATAGGGAGTCTTTGACGATAACTAGCATTTCTTTCAAGAGTTTGCCTTATAATTACTGAATAATGAGACCGTCTCTTCATTTCTTCTGAATAGTACTCAACCCTATGATACAATAAGTCATTCACACTTAATGATCTTGAAAAGAGCTTGTGTGCCCACAACAAGCACTATATTCATGGCAACAAGCACATCTATACTCCCTCGGATCTCAGAATCCATTGAATTTCATTAAATAGGGAGTCTGTGATGATGACTAGCTTTTCTTTCAAGTATTTGCGGTATAATTACTCAATAATGTGACCGTCTCTTCATTTATTCTTAACAAGGTTCCACCTTTTGTTGTCATAACTCAATTACACTTAATGATCTTGAAAATAGCTTCTATGCACACAACAGGCACAATATTCATGGCAACAAGCACATCTATATTCCCTTCAATCTAAGAATCCATTGAATTTCATTAAAGAGGGAGTCTTTGATGATGACTAGCATTTCCTTCAAATATTTACAGTATAATTATTGAATAATGAGACTGTCTCTTCATTTCTTCTTAAGAAGGCTCCACCTTTGGTTGTCATAACTCATTCACACTCAATGACCTTGAAAATAGCTTTTGTGCACACAACAGGCGTAATATTCATGGTAACAAGCACATCTATACTCCCTTGGATTTGGGAATCAATTGAATTTCATTAAACAAGGAGTCTTTGATGATGACTAGCATTTCTTTCAAGCATTTGTGATATAATTACTGAATAATGAGACCGTCTCTTCATTTATTCTTAACAAGGCTCCACGTTTTGTTATCATAGCTCATTCACACATAATGATTGGAAAATAGCTTTTATGCACACAATAGGCGCAATATTCATTGCAACAAGCACATCTACACTCCCTTGGATCTAGAAATCCCTTGAATTTTATTAAATAGGGAGTCTTTGATGATGACTAGTATCTCCTTCAAGTATTTACAATATAATTACTAAATAAATAGACCATCTCTTCATTTCTTCCTAACAATTCTCAACCCTTTGTTACAATAAGTCATTCACACTTAATGATGTTGAAAATAGCTTGTGTGCCCACAACAAGGTCTATATTCATGGCAACAAGCACATTTATACTCCCTTAGATCTAGGAATCCATTGAATTTCATTAAATAGGGAGTCTTTGATGATGACTTTGCATTTCATTCAAGTATTTTGCGGTATAATTACTGAACAATGAGACCGTCTCTTCATTTCTTCTTAACAAGGCTCCACCTTTTGTTGTCCTGACTCATTCACACTTAATGATCTTGAAAATAGATTCTGTGCACACAACAGGAACAATACTCATGACAACATGCACATCTATACTCCCTTGGATCTAGGAATCCATTGAATTTCATTAAATAGGGAGTCTTTGAGGATAACTAGCATTTCTTTCAAGTATTTGCCTTATAATTACTGAATAATGAGACCATCTCTTTATTTCTTCTGAACAATACTCAGCCCTTTGTTACAATAAGTCATTCACTATTAATGAACTTGAAAATAGCTTGTGTGTCCATGACAGGCACTATATTCATGGCAACAAGCACATCTATACTCCCTTGGATCTAGAAATTCATTGAATTTCATTAAACAGGGAGTCTGTGATGATGACTAGCATTTGTTTCAAGTATTTGCAATATAATTGCTGAATAATGAGACTGTCTCTTCATTTCTTTTTACTAGTCTCCACTGATACGAAAAGCCCCAAAAAGATGTGGCTTAGGGACCCAACACACACAAGGAATCAAAGAACAATGAGGAAAGCTAAATCAGAGTTTAATAACAATAAACCTTAGACCTAATATTCGGAGGAACGCAAACCTAGGGTATTCGAGAAAAATATGGACGCCACACTCTAGAAAAGAAAGGAATTAGGAGTAGTTAAGAGTGATAAGTCGATTTGAACGCCATAAAAAGAAGGACCTTTTGATAAGTTCTGTAGTTCTTAAAAGAACCAAGGGAGAAAAACCCTTACTTTCTATTTCACTTAAAGTTGTCTGATCTTTTTTCTGTTCTTACAAGGGGTGCCTATTTATATAGGCTAAGATAGCAATCCTAAAAAAGGTACAAATTTCTACTTAGGACAATTCCTTATTTAGGAGGAATTCCTATCTAGGTACAAATTCTTACACAAAAAATAAACTCCTAATTTGGAGTGACTGCTATTACTTAGTCTTAACACTTTAAGTACTCTAATGATATTAATAAGACCTGGACTGTCTTTTCAAGTTTGAATTCACACCATTTGAAGCTT